>JAODAL010025341.1:0-58802 GCA_025379985.1 Phyllomedusa bahiana
TTCTGGGTGCGAAAAAAGGCAGGAAAAGAAAAATTGGAGAAGGCTCTAATTTTCTATTGTTATTTTCTATTTTTCTTTTAAAACGAAAAGCACGAAGAACGATCGTTTTCCCTGTGGTGTAGACTAGCCTCGGGCTTGTTAATGGGTTTTTCACTCCTTTGTTCAAGGCTTTGGGGGTTCGTCTTGGGGCCCGCACTGTCTGTCCCCAAGAGGAAAACAACAATTGCAGTGAGATTTCACTGTGTTATGCGAACACTGCGGCGTTACATGGGGTCCCCTTGCGGGTTTCAAAAAGCCTTGAAAAGAATTGCATGTCAATTCCAATGATCCCTCATGTAAACCCCGTCCGTGTTCGCCATAGACAGCAGTGAAAATCTCCTGCAAATTTGTTTGATCGCCCTGTGGCCGACAGTGCGGCCCCAAAAAGACGGATCCCAAAAGCACTTTTTTAAAGGGCTTGTACACGGCTTTTTTGGATCCTTTTTACGGATCCATTTTTGGCACTTAAAAAGCGCCCCCGGGGGAAAAGCGATCCGCAAAAGAGCATTGGTACTTTTTTGGACCCTTTTTGAATGCGTTTTCCCCTGGTTTTACGCACCCGTTTTCCCGGGCTTTTTCAGAAAAGAGAGAGAGAGCCCTTCTTCTTTCCCCCTCCCCCCCCCCCCCCCACACACAGGAGCACCTCCGTTCACCCACAGCGACCTCCGTCACCCACAGGAGCAACCCCGTTCACCCAAGCAGACCTCCGTTCACCACAGGAGCAACTCCGTTCACCCACAGCGCCCTCCGTTCACCCACAGGAGCCCCTTCTTTTACCCCAGCAGCCCCTCGTTTCACCCAAAGCGCACCCCCTTTCACCCAGCGACCCCCGTTCTCCCCAGTTCCGCTCACCGATCAGCAGCCCCTTTCCAGCTCACCGATCAGCACCCCCTCGTCCCCAGCTCCCGTCAGCAGCCTGTCCCAGCCAAGTGTCCCGCCAAATCAGAGCCCCCGTCTCCAGCGCCGCCCCCCGTCCCCTGCCCCCGCCCCCTTCCCCTGCCCCCCCGGTCCCACCGTCACCTGCCCCCGGTCCCGCGGATCTGCGCCGGCTTACCTGCACCCGTGCCAGTCCCGCCTCCGCCGCCACTCCCCTGCGCCCGTCCCGCGACCCACCCCGCTCATGCGCTTTTGATCCTTTTGGATGCAAAGGCAGCTGTTTTACGTACCAGGAGTGTGGAGCGCTTTTGGACAGGTGCCAAAAAACGCACCCCCTTTATCTCCTAGGGGTTTTAAAATTTTGGGCGAAAACCCGCAATAAAAATTTGACATGTCAATTTTTAAAGCGGATGCAAAAAGCGCACCCACAGGAAGCCCTAAAAGGCATCCCCGATCCCCCGGGGGAAACAGCGATGCGCTTTTCCTTTTCAACTCAATGTTAATCCCATTTGATCAATTTTTAAAGATACTTTTTGCGGACCCCTTTAAAAAAAATTTTTCAAAAAAAAACCCCCCGTGTTGAACAAGCCCTAACACGGAGTGTATACTCCGTGTAAAAAGCCCTTACACTTCACCCCACAAAAACAGCTCCTCATTTCAGACCCCATAAGTGGATGAACAAAAAATGTATCGGTCTTTAAAAATGTTGCAGCAGAGAAAAATCATTTAAAAAGAAAAATGTTGTTCATGGAATCGCACCGACCGGCAGGATACAAAGTCCAAACCCAAAATGTAGTTGTTAAATTAAAAAAAAAAGGGGTCACTATTTTATACCGAAGAGGGTTTAAAGCAATAAAAACAAATGCTGCAAAAAATGGTGCAAGTACCTTTTTTTTTCCTTTTTTCGTCCCACTTAGAATTTTTTGGGGGTTTACCCCCCCCTTCTATCCAATTTTTATGGTGAAAATTTTAAACCCTTAAAAAATTTCCCCATTGTTTCGCAAAATAAAAGCCCCATTTGTTTTTGATAGGTGGAAAAATCAAAAAAATTGGGCTCTTTGAAGGCGGGGAGGAAAAAACGAAGAGCCACATTATTATGAAAATGCGCCAAGGGAAGGGGGTTAAAACATGGGAAAACATTTCTGTACAGGGGCGGGGGGGTAGTTTTAATGTTTGAAATAGTAAAAATAATTTTTTCCATAAAAGCTTTCAGGTTTCGCGATGTATTCAGGGTGTAACCCCTGCCCCCTGGATACAAATTGGGGTGTACCTGCGAGAAACCCAGCTTTCATAACGGGCCCCGTTAGGGGCAGCCAAATGCCATGCATCAATGGGCTGTGTCACGTTTTTTTAATAATTAAGACAAAAAACATAGACACTTTAAAATCCCATATAAAAAAAAGTGTTTTCCCTTTGTGTATCCCCCCCTCCCTCCCACAGCCTGCAAAAAGCGTATTTTCGGCACTAGCAGGGAGCTCCTGTGTGAGGGGGAGAGAGCCCAGGGAAAAATTTTCCCGACTTATGATGAAAGGAGCGGAGCAGTTTAAAATTTCCCCCCGGGGTGTGCCTTTGCCTTTCTCCTCTTACTGCTCCGGCTCCGTCGCCTGTGACTATCGGCAGCTGGGAGGAAGCGGGGGCCTTAGTAAGGTGAACGGGGCCTTTTCTGATGCGGGGATGCTCCGCAGAAGACGGCAGCGTGCTGAAGGGGCGGGGCGTTTTGCGTGCTGCAGGACGCTGACAAGCCAAACAGTCCCCTGAGTTCAGGGGCAGGATGTGAGCTACTGCAGCAGCCTTTTGAGTTTATGGGTTGATGTAAATGGGGCCCCCATATTGGTTCTGGGAGGGTGGGCCTTGGCGAAACAAACCACTCTGCTACCCATCATCACGGCTCTGAACGGGAATCAATTTTAAAACCTGCAGGCTGGTGCTGGGGCTGGGGATATTCTCCTGGCTGCCTTCTGTGCTTGTTAGTTTTTGGTTACTATGTACCTGACCTCGGCTTGTTTCCTGACCTGTCTTACACTTGATTTTGTACCTCGCTACCGTTTGGTTTTGACCCCGGCTGTTTAATGTTTATCTTTGGTTCTGACTTTGGCCTAACGTTTTTGATTTGTCATTGACCGGGACCCGTCTCACGATTTCTCCCCCTGATGGCCCCAGCACTCTTTGCAGCGCAGGGACTGTCACCCAGTTGGCGTCTGCCGCCTAGGGCAGCCGTCAAGCAGGCAGGGACAGTGGGCTGGGGTTCCAGACAGGGCTCACTGTTTCTTTCCTTGACGTGACAGGTTCCTGTTGTTGCGCTCATTGGGATCTGTCCTCTTCACTTCCAGGTTCTGACCCTGGAAACTGGCTCTCCATAGTGAGAATTTGGAACCGTGCCTCTCCTGTATGTTGGGACAAGAACCCGGAAGTGAAAGGAGGGGATCCCAAGGAGCTTTGGAGCAGCGGGGGACTGAGCGGTAAGTATCACTTTTTTCTATTTCTTCCACCTTGGCCCTCTTTCACTAAAACTTTATTAAACTGAATTCCTCTTTAACCCCTTCCTGCCTTGTATCAGAATATGTATTCCTGCAACCCAAACCCGTACTATTGTGGTGAAGTGATGAAACCATACAAAAAAGTAATGAAAAAACGATTTTTCCCTTATTATGCATGTATTGTTAAAAGAAAGATTTTTTTTTTTGCATTATTGGGATTGGGGTGTCCATAAGGAAAAAACATTATTTATTTCTCAATTTTGCCACCGTAACAAAAAATAAAATAAAAAAATACCAGAAAACAGAAAAAAAGGGTCAAAAGTCATATGTGGCCCAAAATGTTAATGAAAAAAGTTCACCTTATCTGCAAAACAATGACCTCTTATAGTTCTGTTTGGGTGGGAGTTACATCGCTTTTTTTTTTCTTTTTTTTTTTAAAACTGCCATTGCACTTTTTTGAGCCAAAATAAGAGGAGATCCAACAGATAAGAAGTTCTACCTTCCTTTATATTTCCTTCCATTCGAGTCCACTAAAGCCTTTGGCTCAAATTCGGTAATGGTGGTTTTAAACAAAAAAGTCATGTCTTAAAGGTTTTTTTTTCACTACAATGGATTTAGCTTTTAACATGTGGGAAAGCTAATTGATACTTTTTATAAATGATTTGCTGTGTTGATTATCTTTGGTCAGGAGATAAGGATGATTTTTTTTTTTTTCCTGCTGGGGGCACACAAGTTTTTTTTATGACCATCATCTCTCCCCACAACCTCTCCCCGCTCTCTCTTATCTCTCATTCTCTAACTCTTGCCTTTGTCATTCACTCTAACCATGGTTATTTCCACCTCCTGCAGTTTTATCTCTAAAATGGACTTTGAAGCATTTCATTTTTGCTAGGTAAAACCAACCCAGTCTGAGTAATACACTTTATAAATTTCTTGCAATCCGTTCTCTGTGTAAACATGAATAGCTTGGAATTGATGTGTCAATCATGCTCTAGACCTGCCCACACTCTGAGCTGAATGTGTGAAATTTAAAACTAGCTGTAAATTTATAAAAACTGAAATGGAAAGAAAACCCTTCACACAATGGATTTGGATGCGGAATTGTTTGTGGATTCCGTGTCCAATTGCAATTCCCCACCCATTGTTTCGGTAGGAAAATATGGGGGTCATGTTTTGAAAAATGTCTGGTTGGGGACTTTCTTCGTTGACCATAGAAACCAATCCAGCCCCCTTTAATTTTTTCAGAGTACTATATGAATGTAAAGGGGAACTCTGATTGGTTACTATGGTCATTTAAAGAAAAATTTTTAGACTAGACAGTTTTCTTACATGTTTCCTATGTGTCAATGTAGACAACACAGATTGTACCAAGAAGATTTGGGTACATGTATGATTTTAAGCGCCAGGCGGCATTTTTTTGCGGGCAAAAATATGTAGAATGCGCTGAAATTTTGAACCTGTTTACTGTGCGTCATAGATTTAGCACTTTTAGCTACAAAGCGAAAAATTCTGGCTAGGTAAACCACTGTAAAGTGCTCTACCTGTTCCCAGCAGTAATGCGCCTGGATTTGCCGTACTGAAGCTTATAATTTTGTAGAATCATAAGTTGTAGTGCGACCACGCCTGCAGACGCGTCCGATTTTAGGTGCATTTTCAAAGTGCCGCGGGCGCTCTGTTTCTGAGCCTGATACTGGAGTGCAACTGATTTAATTTAGTGAACACGGCTGCAGCAGTTTTCAGACTGAAAATACGCCGGATTCTTGCGCAGTCCCGTTTCATACATATCGCCCTTTAAAGTCTACATTTTCAGAAAAAAAACAGAATGGGCCTTTCACATCTTTGCATAAATTGAATTTCACATCATAAAGCAAAATTTAGTTTAGTCCAATTGAAAAAGGGATGAAACATGTCAAGAAGCGGTAAAATTGCAGCTTATTTTACAGTTTATGCTAAAATCGAAAAAATTTTGTGTGGTCTTAATTTAAATTTAGTGGTGTTCTGATTGTTTTTTTCGGTAAGCAAATTTATATGTGTCTACCTAAGTGGGGAAAATTAAAAGCTTGGCCCCAAAAAAATTGTGATGGTTGAAAAAAATTTTTTTTTTTTTTTTTTTTAAATGGTTTAAAATGCAAAATGTCATGAAAAATAGTGAAATGTTTTTTTCTTTTCTGCTTTCCAGTTTTTAACATTTAAACCCCTTAAATGTTTCCATTGAAAAATACAAAATCATTCTGCAAAAAACAAAAGCTTGTGCAGTACATGAGTGAAATAATAAAAATAAAAAGGGATGGGACCAAAATGCAAGATAAAAAAAAAACCCTCTTGTCATTAAGCACCAAAGTGAATATTTTATATATGTGGCCCCCCCCCCCCCAGGTCATGGTCATGTCTCTATAATCCATTTTTTGCTACTTACTCTTCCCTTTATTCTCCTCAACTGCAGGAATTAGAGGGGTTTTTTGAGACAACATTTTTTAATTAAAAAAGGGGGCAAAAAGGAGTTTCAACGAAGAAAAAAAATAATTCACTTACTGATCTGTTGTCACCTGATTGTCACTGGTCTCAGCAAATCAGACTGGCTGAGGTGGGTCCTCTTCTGCAACTCTGATTGGGAGTTTCTTTGGTTCATTGTGTTCAGAGTTGTGAGGCCGAAAACAAAGGACGAGACGTCCTATACAGTTCAGCTGTTGTGCTAAAGGTGTTGATCCCAGAGGAAGGGCAAAACCCCAATAGGTTTAGAAGCCACATTCTTGTCCTCTATATTTTAGGAAAATTCCTTCCCGACTCCAAATCTGGCAATCGGGTAAAAATTTCCATTGGATCAACGACCCTTATCACAGATGCCTAGTATTATAACTTGTTATATTTATTATCGCTCCAGAAATGATACAACCTTTTGAACTCTGTACAGTGAATTCTCCATTGACAAATTTCCTTGGCAGAAGAGTTTCCACAGCCTTCCAGCTGCTCTGTACTGTAATAGAATTCGTTCTATGTTTATTAGTAAACTTCCGTTCCTCAAGACGTATTAGGAGGATGCCCCTTGTTCTAGATACAGCCTTTGGTATAAAATAAATCTTGGGGAGGAGATTTATATATTGACCTTTGATATTTTATACATATTTATTATGTTACCCGATGACGGGTCTTTTCTTAAAAAATAAAATAACCTATCTGACTAATCTTTATGGGTATTGCAGTCATGCCAGTGCTTTTATTAATTTTGTTGACGCCTTTGTTACCTGTTCAAGCTCTACAAATGTCCTTGCAGTGTGCACTGGGTGAACCCAAAACTGTAACAATATTCCATGTGTGGTCTAACCTCAGTTGAGACTTGTATATTAATGGAGAGAATAAGTTCTCATCATGTGCATCTATGCCCCTTTTATACAACCCTGATCTCTATTTGCTATGGCAGCTGATCCTTGAATGCTGCTACTTTTAAGTTTACTGTCCATACGGATTCCCAAGTCTTCGTAATGTCACTTTTACTCAGACTTTTTCCATTAACATGTAGTCATGTAATGGATTTTCCTCACCACATGTGATAACACTTTGCATTTATCTGTGTTTTTAACTCATCAAGCCATTTCCATGCCAAGGCTCCTAACTTTCCAGATACCTTTGTTATAACACATTTTCCTACTATTGTGTTGATTTACTTTTAAGAGCTTTGAGTTATCGTCTGAAAAGATCAGATATTCTTCTGTTGTAATCCCTGTATCAAGATCTCTCTAGTAATGAATAACTGTTGAAGAGGATAGGGCCCAATACTGACCTTGTGGTTACACCCAATTAGTAACAGCAAATCCATGTCTGGAGTATGTAACGTTAATTGTACTACCCTTTGGTTTTCTATCCAAGTGTGCCTGTTACTTACCCACTTGCACAATTTTCCCCCAGTCCAAGCATTATCCATTTATTGTACAACCTTTTATGTGGCACCGTATCAACTGCTTTAGACAAAAATCTCTCACCACCGATCCAGTCTAGCACTGACTTCCTCATAGAAGCTGATGAGATTAGTCATGTCCAGGGAGAGCCTCGATCCTTCTTAAACCTGCTGGGAACGGCGGCTTATACACTTTATTTTCAGTGAGATATTCCAGGATAGCATCTCTGAGAAAACTTTCTCGATAACATTTTACCTACAACGCAGAGGTCAGATTTACACGGCCCATTAGTTTCTGGATCACTTTTTTGACACCTTTTTGAATATTTGGCACCTACATTTGCTTGCCACCCTATCCTTTGGGACATACCACTGTTATTGGAAGTCCATGAATATTAAGAATAGGGGCCTATCTATGAAATCACTTAATCCCTTTAGGACACGTAGAGATGTATGCCTATATGGTCATGGGGATTTGTCTTTTTTATCTTCTTAAGTCGGTGCATGCCACTTTTTCCTGGGTTAGACAGCATAACTTTTAATTTCGGGAGTTTAACAACTCATCCCTCTTGTTCAACAGGAAGTCATCCCTCCTCGGTTAAATAAGTGAGAAAAATAGTGGGTTTAATAGGTTTGCTTTTTTATCATCGCCACTACTGCTCTCCCCTCGATATTTTTCAAAAGGGCAAACATTTTCTGTTTTAATCTTATTTACTACTTAATAGTTAAAAATAGCTTTTGGGTTACAGTATTTACCTTTCTATGGCAAAATTAGTCCTTTCTTCCAATCTCCAGCTTTTGCTTCCTCTTTATCTTTATTTTACACAACATTTTATTTTACTGTTTCCTGTTTACGCTTCTAGTGCATATCTTCACTGCCTTCCTGTTTAGTAGGTGAAACGCTTACTTTTTGTTTTTTTTTTATTGCATATCTTTAAATCCCTGTTGATCCACATTGGGTTTTTTGTTTTAATTATTTTTTTACCATAATGGTATGTACCTCTCACAGTGGTAGCCTAGGATGTTTTTAAAAATATCCCATTTTATTATTCTGTCTGCCATATTTAAACACCATTGTCCCTAGTCAATAACGGTTAGGCGCCTCTCATAACGCAGAAACTAAATTAGCATTCCTAAAATTCACGTGTTTTTTGTGGCTCCTCTGACAAAAAACTCTATGAAGGTTTTAAACGGAAATTTTTTTATATTATGGTCACTATTTCATAGGTGACCCTCTCTCCAGAACCTAGGTTACTCTGTCAGGTTATTAGTCAATATTAAAGTCTATAGAAGGGCCTTCCTTCTAGTCAGGTTCTTGCACAATTTGCCAAAGGTATTTATCATTAGTTATTGACAAAAAACTGTTTCTTTATGAGAGCTACAGGTTTCAGTTTCCAATTGATATCTCGGATATGTTATGTCGCCCACTAATAATAACCTAAATCGCGATTAGCCGTCCTCATCTATTTGCGTTCGAGGAGATTCACATCTTCCATGAAGGTTGCTGTTATATTTGGGGCCTATAGCAGACCCCTAATTAGTATTATATTGTATATTGATGACCCCATGTAATATTTACACCATAATGATTCCACACCGTTATTACCTGTACCGTATTCTCTTCCTCGCAGTGTTGGCTTCAGCAGGATTTACATAGAGACGCAGACACCTCCCCTCTTCCTGGTCTGTAAGATCCCTTTCTAAATAGACTGTAACTGTAGTTTAACTTGCCCAGTACGTAGACTCTGTCCTCCCGCCTCTCTCTCAGTTAATCCCACACTATGGTTTCATATTTTTCTCTCCCTATTAATAATTTCTTGTTTCATTTTTTTTGGTTGATCATGACTCCGGCAATTGGTCAGATGCAATTTAGAGATTTTTCAGTTTTTATTTCTTTCTCCCTGGATTTTTTCTAACTATTGCTACAACCCCTAACTCCACGCCACCACCCTGTTTTTATTTTCCTAATTTCCAAGCTCTCTATCTTCACTATCTTGCATGCTATCTATGTGTGTTTCCCCGCCCCTAGACCATAGTTTAAATATTCCTCCAACTTCTCTGTCCATTTTGTCCCACAAATACAGCTGCAGCCCTTCCCTATTTAGGTGCCAGCCAACATCCTAGCAATAGAGTCTGTAGCCAAGTACAGAAGTCAGACCAAGGTTCTCCTCAAAACCCAAATCCCTCTTTTACTCGAATTTTTGAGCCACTTATTCACCTCTCTAATCTCACTCTTGCCTCTCTGTGTGGCCCGTGTGAAAAGGTGAATTTTTCTGAAAATATTACCCTGGATGTGTCGAGATGGTTACCAGGGAAGGTTACAGGGACCTTTGTGACCTTCTGGAAATCCTACGGATGAGAAATTGAGTAATGATTATTTTTTCTTACCCATTCTGCCTTATTTTACTAAATAATTTTAGATCCGGAAACCCCTTAAAGGGAGGGCAGCATTTAGCATTGTTGTCTTACATATTTGCATTGCATTATGCACTGGAATTCTGATACTTTTAGACCCATAAATGGTGTCTGCATTTTTGTTCATTATTATGGCTCATATCTCATAAATGTTCTTGCAGTAAAAAACATGCAATATTTTAATGTTTAGGAACATGAATTTGTTATGCTAGGTGTTTTTTTATCTGTTTTTTATGCCATGTTTCTTTTCATTAGATATGTTTTTTTGCCGCAATTTTTAGGAAAAAGCACACCAAATTACAGGCCAAAGTAATAACGTGTGTAATTTAGACATTATGAAAATCAACCATGTGACTCTCAATTTTAAAAAAAATGTCATGCCACTCCCGTTTTTCTGGGGTCAAACGCAACAAATTGCATAAATATCCATAATGCACGCGTTTCCTAATAAAAATGAATTTGAGCCTCATAGCAAATATTTTATATCCATACTGGTAACCTGTAATATGGCAAAAAATGTATGTTTTTCATGTCAAAATGCACAATAAAAATGTGTGTGGAATCCAGGTCCATTTAAATCCACACCGTAGAAAAATAAGGGACTTGTCACTTATGATTTATTTTCCCCAAGACATCTTAAAGTAAAATCCAGGCTAGAAGGAGACTACTAACTATTTTTAAAGGCATAAAAGGGCAAGGTTTTAGTGGGGAAAAGGTTCCATTGGGGTTCGCCCTTCTCGAGGGGTTTGTTGTTTAGTACCCATTTAGGATGAGATAGCCTTAACAGAATTATCCAGGGAAAAAAACCACCTACTTTAATCTTTAGAGACCCCAATTTTGCAATGTTGATGACTGTAATTGGATCCTGATCGATTTTGGTTTTTGAGTAGTTTATTTACGGTACTCCATTTTTGTTTGCCCCCTTTGCGATTGATGAACCCTTTTACTTGTTGCACAATTGTTAAAATATTTAATTTTTGCAATATTTACAGAATGTTTTTGGTGATTTTATTTTACAGGAATGTACATTAAAAGTTTCTTTTAGGATTTTAAAACCCCACCAAATTTTTTTTATTGATGAGAGAAAGAAGGGAAGAAAAACCAAAAATCCTGTGCAATTTTTGTACAGTAGCCCGTTGGAAAAAACCCCATCGTGGGAACCCGGAGTTAAAAAATCAAAAAAGGGGGGCGCCTTTAAGCCCCTCCCAAACCCGGGTAATGAGTGAATCCTTTAAAAAAACCCTCACCAAAGGCCCTTTTCAAGACGGGGAACTGGAAATCGGGGGGTGCTCTAAAAAAAAATGTACAATGGTTGGGCCCCTTTCTTTGTTTTGCTAATGAGGTTTTGACACCAAAAAGGGTTTTTAAACAACTTTGTATTGGACAGATGATAAAAGTCTCCCCCAAACTAGAGGTCTTCACTTAAAACCCTTAAAAAAGGGAACCCTTTTGGGATTTTCTTTTGTATAGGTGATGGATGTTTTTATGTCCCGCCCTTTTAAAATGGCGTATTGCGGCATTTCCAGGTACCTTTTGCAAAAAATGCCTTTTCCCAGCATTGTTGAAAGTAAGCACCCTTTGTGAAAATTTCCGTTAAATACAAAACCAATTGCCCAAATACGTTTTGAACGAAAAAACCTTTAAGGGAAAATACAAATGTTCCTTTTGCCCGCTCTACAAAACCCCCCCACCTTTCCCTTTCTAAAACGAACTTGTTTTTTTAAAACAATAAAATAGCATAAAAAATTTAAAACCCTTTAAAGGGGGAAAGGTGTCCCAAAATAATTTTAGAATTGTATTCTATAAGGATATATGGAATAAGCTTTTTTAGGCCCCGACCTATTGAAGGAAAAAAAATTTCAAACGATCCGTTCCTCAAAAAACCCCCAGAGAATTAACAGTTTCAGAAAAAAAAGAATAACCCCGGGCCCAAAACCCCATGTGAAAAAAATTTACAAGATCGGAATTTTTTTAAACAATGTAAAAACATTCTGAAAAAAAAACCCTTTGGTAATTGAAAAAAAGCCCGCAACTTCATTATTAAAAAACCCCATGTTAAAAAAGCAGTAGATTTCACCACCAGATGGTGACCGAGGGGAAAAAAAAAATGATCACAAACCGGGAATTTTAACCCGTGGCTTAAGACGCCCCTCCCAGGGAAAAAAAATGGGAGCTCCACTTCCCCAGGGTTAGAGCACAAAATAAAACCCCGGGGCCGGGATATCAAAAGCCGGCTTTTTCTTTGGTTTTTGTATTTAAAGAGTGGTTTTTTTTAAAATGCCCCCAAAAAGGTGGGGGAATTTGGGGCGCGTTTTCATTTATGTTTTTTTAAGTATTTTGGTTGTTTTATTTTTTCCCCAGGGTTTTTTTAGGCAAAAGGGTTGCGGAAAAAAACCCAACCTGGGGTTTTTTTCCAGGAGGGAGTTTTTTTTTTTTTCGAATTAAGTTTTATGTTTAAAATTTGGTTTGGGTTTTTTTTTGGTTTTTAGTGTTTTTTTGTCAGCCTTGGAAATTTGGGGGACGGGGTGGTTGGTTGGATTGTTGTGGGGGGGGGGGAGGATTTGTTGTTAGAGGTTTGGGTTATGTTTGGCTTTAAAATTTTTCGGGTTTTGATTGTTGTTTATGGTTTGGTGTTGTGTTTTTATCTTTTTTGTTTGTTTTTTGTTTTTGGGGGGGTTTTTTTTTTGTGGGTTTAATTTTAAGTGATGGGTGTTATTGTTTTGTTTTTTGGTTGGGGTTTTTTGTTGGGTGAAGTTTTTGGTTTATTTGGGGACTGTTTATTTTTGGTTTTTGGTTGGTTTTGTTTTTGGGGGGTTTGGTGTTTTTTAATTTTTAAATTTTAATTAATTTTATTTTTCCTTTAAATTTTAATTTTATAATAACCAAAAACTTTTAAAAAAATTTTTTTTCGGAAATTTAAAAATTCCCTTTTTTTTAATTTTTTAAATTGTTTTGTTAAAACCTTTCTTTATTTAAAATGGGGTTTTAAAATTTTTTTTAAACCATTTTTGGGTAAATTTTTTTAACAAAATTTAAAAAATAATTATAAATAATTTTAATTTAAAAATTTTAAAATAATAATTTTTTAATAAATTTTATAAATTTAATTTAAAGTGCTATTGCTTAAATTTTATAAATTAAAAAAAAATAAACATATTTAACCAAAAAAATTAAAATTAAAAATTTTTTTTTTAAAATTAAAAAAAATTTGTGGTGGGTTTAAAATTAGGCTTGGTTCCCAACTGTGGGGAATCCCCATTTTGGGTCCTTTTTTTGATTTCCCAATTGGGTCTTGCAATTGAAAACTATAGGGAAACAACAGTGCCCCAAAAATTGTAACTTTTTGGGGCATTTGGGCCAAATTTAGGTTTTCTAAATTTTGAAAAACCCCCTCCTCCCCCCACCCCCAGTCCTTTGGTTTGGGGCCCTCCAAAAAAGGGGGCGTCCTTTAAACCCAAAACTTTTCTCCCCACTGGGCTTTGGTCTGGGTCCCGCTCATAGCTTCACAAATTTACTTTCCCCCTTCCAACCGTATGCGGATGAACCCCAAAAACTTTCTTTTTCCCCGGCCCCAAGATATTTTTCTTTGCTCTCCCCCGGGTCCCGAGAATGGGCTATCGATCCCTTCCTCCAAATTTTTTGTTTCCTAAAACTTTAAAGGGGAGAAAAAAAGATTTAACATTTACCAAATTTTCCCCCCCTATCCCTCCCCTTTATCTCTTTATAAAAGTCACGGCTTAACTATCACCCCCTTTCCCGCAAGTCCCGTGGAATTGGGGTAATCCTCGGGCTCCTCTTCAACTGGAAAATTTTCAAACCAAAAATTTTCCCAAGGCCCCTTTTTTTTTTGCCCGGTTTTTAAACCTCTAAATTTTAAAATATTATTTTCGCATTCCGTTAAATTTAACTCGCACCCAAACAATGTGTCCCCTTTTTCCCCTCTTTTATTCTTTATGCCCCTTATGGAAAATCTTTGGAAAAATTTTTTTTTCCCGTTGGGTTCCATTTTCCCGCACCTCTTTCATTTTTCCCTTTTTTTTTTAACCCCCAAAAACCCTTTTAAATTTTAAATCTGGGGCCCGGGGTTTACCCTTCCCTTCCTCGCTTTCCCACCTTTTTTAACACCCTTTTTTGCCAAATTCCTTTCCCCCAAAACCATTTTTTCACCCTGCTTGGGGGTTATAAAATTTCTTAGGGTTTTACCTTTTTTCCCAATTTTTTACCTTTTAAAAAGGTTTTTCTAAAACACCCCCCTTTTTTTCCTTTTCTTCTCTAAAAATCTGGACGATTTTTGTTCCCAAAAACGGTTTTAATTTTAAAAAACCCGGAAAGGGGTTCAGGAAAAGGGTTTCCCTCCTGCAAATTTTCCCCGTGAACTTTTGGCAGCGCCCCTGGGGGGGGTGGTTTTTTTGCCGGCCCCCTTGACATTTATTTCCCCTGGCCCCCACTAATGCCTGCGAATTAAATTGGACCATTCCACCTTTCATCCCCCAGCCCCTCACTTTTAAAATTTAACTTCGGTTTTTTGGGCCCCCCGGGGCCTTTTGGAAACTTCATTTTCTTAAAAATTTTAGAAATGTTTTTGGGTTTTTGGGGAAATTTTTTTTGGACGGATTCTTCCCAGGGCCCGTTTTTTCAGCCAAAAAGTACGGGGCCGGGTTTTCGGGAGGAAATTTGGAAAAGTTAAAAAAAACCCAACACCAACTTTTTAAAAGAAGGGGTTGGGAATTAAAATTCGTTTCCCCGGCTCATTTTAAAACCCAAACCCTTTTTTAAAAATTAATTTTCGGCCCCAAAAATTAAAAGGGTTTTTTAATTTTTTGGAAAGCCTTAACGGTGTAATTTTTAAAATTTTAATTTTACAAAAAGCCTTTTAAAATTTTCGCGTTGCCCCTTCCAAAACAAAAACTCAGGGGTAAAATTTGCCCCCAACATAAAAAGGAGCCAATTCCGGGGGAAATAATTGCCCTAAGCAGGGGCAATGCCAACCAAGTTTATTTAAACCCCCAAAAAGTCTGGATCCCTTTAATTCCCTTTAAATCCTTTTAAAAAAGGCCGATTTTTCTTACACCATTTTCTTATTTTTAAAAAAATCTTTTTCCCCCATCCCAAAATTTTGGCAAAACCCTTTAAAAAATTTTAAGGCAAAAATACAAACCCCCCGGGGGGAAAATCCCCCTTGATGGGTCCCCCTTTAAAGGGGAAGGGGGGTTGAAATTTATTTTATTTTCTTGTCTCTGGGAAAAAGGGGTTTTAAATTTTTAAAGGGCCCCTTTAATGGGACTTTTAAAAAATAAAAAATAAAAATATTAGCTTTTGCCCCCTGCAATTGTCAAATTAGCTTATTCTTCCCCGCCTTTTAAAATTTTTTTTTCTCCCCTTTTAAAAAGACTACAGTATAAGGGGGTTTTTTTTTTTTTTTTTGTACTTTTTTGTGCTACCATTGCCCAAAGACAATTTTACAGGCAGTCCCCAAAAAATTTTCCTGTTCCCCCCCCCCCCCTTCCAAAAAAGGGGAATTAGGGGGGTGTGGCTCAGAAAACTGACCCTCACACACTGGGGACACCCTACCAAAAATTTTCGCAAACCCCCTTTCTCTGCCAATGCGTCTTCTGGACGGCCCCCCAAGTACAGAGTCTTTTTTTTTACCTTCATCCCGCCTTGCACTGGGAACCTTGTTTCAGGACCCGGGAAAACCCCAACCTCCCTTTTGCCCCCTTTGCCCCCTTTCTTTTCGAACCCAAACAGACAATTTTTTTCTTTAAATTTCTCAAAAGTTCCCAAACCCTTTTCCCCCGCTGCTTCCAATGTAAAATACAGTACTGTATCCCGCACCCCCTAAAATTTTGTTAATTTTGTGGTATGTTGGCATCTGAAGTTGTGGAACAAAATCGGGGGTCAGCAAAGCCCACACCACAATTAATTTTAAATTTTTTTTGGGTGCCCCGATTTTGTACATGTGTTTAACATATGTGCCCTGGGCATGCTGGCCCTTGTAGTTCCCACAACCCCCCAGCTACGGTTTTAAACATGGAATACAAAGGGGGCCCGCCCGCCACGTTTTGCACATGAGGCCCAAAAGGGGAAAATGAAATTTTTCCCAAAAAACAAAAACAAAAACAAAATTTTTTAAAGTTGTGTTAAAAACCCTTAACCCATTTAAACTTTTCCTATCTAGTAAAAAAATTTAAATTTTTTTTTTTAAAAAAAAAAATTTGAGGAGTTTTAATTTTTTTTTGTTTCCCGTTCCTTTTTCCCAAAATTTTTTAAAATTTTTACCAACAATTCAACCCTCGTCAATTAACCCCCATTTTTCAACCCTGGGAAAATGCCTGTACTACATTGGGAAACCCAAAAAAAAAAAATCATTGTGGGGTGGCATGGGTAAAGAATTCATAATTGCTTTATTTTTGGGGGAGGGAGGTTGTTTGGGATGGAAATTTTTGTGCTTCAATACAAAGAAAATTTTTCCTTAAATTTTTAAATTTTTCCGGTCCCGGGACCCAATTTAAAAGGGGATAAACAAAATTTTTTTTCAAAGTTAAAAACTTTTTTTTTTTCACTTTTTTTTCTTGCAGCATCCCTTTTCTGCAAAATTGGGGTTTTTTTTTGAAAGGGTTTAAGTGTAATTTTTTTTTTTTTACCAAATTTTGGGATGGAAAGTGAATTTTTGATCACTTTTTTTTACTATTTTGGGGGTTTTTAAAGGAACCCAAAAATCACAATTTTTGGTATTGAATTTTTTTTTTTACAGTTTTTTCCAAATGTTTCAGGGAAAAAATTTTGTTTAAAGTATTTATTGGATTTGTATGGTTTTGGGTTTTTCAATTATGTGTTAAAATTTTTTTTTTATTTTTTTTTTTGTAACATGGGGCTAATTTTAAAGGGGTTTTTGAATTTTAGGGTTTTTTTTTTTTTCCTTTTTTTCTACTTGTATTTTTATCCCTCCTAGAGTACTTGAATTTCTTTGGGGGAAAGATGCTTTTATTTTTTTTTTTGCAATTTTTTTCCCCTAAAGGAACAGTGTATGCCAAAATTGCAAACCCATGTAGGTTTCAATTGGTCCCCAAAATAAAACCAAAGGCTTTGTTAACCCAGGTTTCCCAAAACACCCAAAACGAATTTTCCCCTTTTCCCAACGGTTTGGGCCAAAAAGTTCCCGGGTTTGGGAACCCCCAAAAAAAATGGTTAAATTTTACAAAATGAAAAGGGGAACTTTTTTCCCCAAAAACCCCGGGGGCTAGGGGAAATCGGTCCCAAAATTCCAAATTGAAAAAAACTAACCCTGGCCGGGCAAAACTTTTAAATATTCCCTGGAGGCATCTTTTTCCCCGTTATTTCTGGTGGAACCTTCGTTTTAGTAAAAATTGTAGTGTGGACCCCCCCAAATTTTAGTTTAAATTAAGAATTTCATTTGTTTTTTATTGATTTCCCCATGGGGTCGACTGGGGTACCACAACCTATATCTGGGGGTGGTTTTTTCATGGTACCCTGATGGATACATCCCGAATTTTAGGGAATTTGCGAAAAAGGGGAAAAACCCCGTCTTATAGTGGCTGGGATTTTCTAGTGAAGGGTCCCTTTGATTCCCGTGGGGTTTTTTTTGATTGCTAGATTTGTAGTCGAAAATTTTTTTTCCCCCCCTAAAAAGAGGCCCTAAATTTGGGTACCTCTGGCATTGAAAAACAAAAGGGGTGAAAAATCACCCTGACTTCGTTTTTGTTTAAATTATTTAAAAAAAGGCCCTCCATCCACACCTTTTTAGGGTGTGTTCCCCCCCCGATCAAATTTTTTTTTTCCGTTTTTTTAAAAAAACCCAAAAACCCTGGAATTAAGGGTGTAACTTGAAATCCCGGGGGCCCCAGTGCAAAAAAGTGAAATGGGCCCCCCCACTAACCCCTGTGCCCCCCTTACAATGCCGCTTTCCTTTTTTATGTTGCCCGGGGGGTATTGGGCCCCCTCAGGCGGGGGGGCCCCCCAAGGGATTTTAAATTGCACCCATATAGCTACGCCCCCGCCTGGGATGGAAACAAAAAATGGAGGGTTTTGTTTAAAGGAGTTATTTCCCCAAAAAAGCAAAAAGTCCAAAAACTTTGGTTGGTGTTTGGGTAGCTTTGAGGGACCCCTGCCCTGAGAATTTAGGGGGGGTGAGTTGTGGACCAAATTTTCCCCCTTCCTTTCTTTCAGAACCCCTGAATATTGCCCGAGTGCAAACCGGAAATTTTTTCGGAAATTTTCCTTGAAATGAATTTAATTAAGAGGGCCCGAAAGCCCCCCCGGCCGCCCTCTTTAAAACCCGGGACCCGGGTTTTGGTGAAAGCCCCGACCCTTTTTTTTAAAAGGCCCCCCTTTTAAGGAAATACTAGTGCTGTGTTAACACTTTAAAAACTTTTTTCCCAAAAAGGGAAAAATCCCCAACCCGGTTAAAACAAAGTTTTACCCGCGGATTTCTGTTGCGGATTTCAACTTTGCAAAGTTTTAGCCTTTGATTTGAAAAGTTTATTTAAAAACCCCTTTCAGGAGGGCCCCAAACCCGCCTCTTGCACTGCCCCCCTGTGGGAAATCTGGGGAAGGATTTCCAAAATTCCCCGAAATGGACAAATCTTTTTTTTTTTTTGTTCTGGCCAACTGCAAAGGGAACCCCGCTTTTATGTAAATTTGGTTTAGAAATGATCTGTGTGACACTTTTGGGTTGTCTCTTTTCCCCCCCCTTTTTAAAATTTTGCCTGGAAGTTGGGGTGGGGATTCCCCTTCTCAAGTTCCCAGGGCCCTTGTTTTAATAAAAAACGTGGTTCCAAATTTTGAGGGAGCCAAAGGAAGTCCACTTAAATTTGCCTTTTTGTGGAAATCTTCCAAATTCTTTTTATCTCCCGGGAAAAAACCTGCTGGGTTGGGCACTCTGTGACACTTAAGCTCTTGGCCAATTCTTTTCTTGAGGGCATCCTGCTTGTAAGCCCCAAATGCGAGGGACTGTTTTTATCAAATGTAAGGTGTTTGTCTTGGTCTCATGATGTCACAATGTGAACAGCAGGATGAGGAGGACTATTTAAATCCCAATTCAAATTGTTCCACTAAATTTATTGGGTGATTCAGGGATCAAATACCTGCTGTGAATTTTGCCATTAAGCTCCTTGATAGAGATCAGCAAGTTGTGCAAAAAGTACTGAAACACTGAACAGTTGGACGTGAGCATCTAAAGTTAGGAGATGGGCTCATTTAGTTCATCTTAAAAAAATGTTCAAGAAATTTTATATTCATCCTGAACACAACCAACAGTCAAATATCCCTAACTTGTTGTGAGTAGTGTAGATTCAGGTCACATTTGACATTGACCTGAATCCGAAACGGAACCCTTAGGCTATGTTCACACGATGTAATTGCGGGGTGTACAGTACCAGTGGGGAGAGGAGGCGTAATCCATAGTTCTCTATGAGAGCTATGGATTACCGTAATTATGGGGCACTTTCCGCTGCGTATTAAGCGCAGTACACCGCGAAATATGCGGAAAATTGCACCCCAAAATAAGCCGTGTGAACATAGCCTTAGGGGATGTTCACACGCCGTTTCTTAGATGCGTGTTTGGATCCGTGTTTTGGACTCAAAACTGACCCAGACACGCATCTAACAATGTGCAGTGTGATTTATGTTGCTTTCAATTTAAAACACTCATCGGCGTTCTGACGTTACGTGTTTTATTTGCGTCTTTCTGATGCGTCTTTATCATGTCATTTCTTGATCCGTTTGATGCAGCAGACGCCCTATTTAAAACTATAAGGGGCATTTCTGCTGCAGCAAAAATGCATCCAAAGGGCCGGTTCACATGGCTTATTCAAACCGTATTTGCGGGACGGATTTCGCCCGCAATTACGGCTTGAATAAGGGGCGGGGGCGCTGCTCGCCGGCCCCATAGACATGCATTATCCACGGCGCGTATCCTGCCAGGATAATGTGCATGTCATTTTCCCCCTGCCCGGCGTATTCGCCAAGCGGGGAGGAGAGAACTGTGGATTACCGTAATGGCTGGGACGGATTCCAGCCGTATTGCAGCGCAGTACAGTGCCCAATACGGCTGCAATCCGTGCCCAAAATAAGCCGTGTGAACGGCCCTAAACACGCAGCACACTTTGGGTGTGTGTTGAATACGTTTTTCTGCTCGAAAACGGATCCAAAAACATATTCAAAACGCCGTGTGAACATCCCCTTATACTGAATATACAGACACAAATGGGACAATGCTGGAGATTATTTCCTGTTTTGCACACTGGCATTGTTGGCACCTTGCATTACTATACAGCATTCTCCGTACCATCTCTACTCAATGATATAACGATTCCCACTGTTATAATCACAAGTGCCCACGCTACCAACATGTCAATAGATGTGAGAAATTTAATTATATTACACATTTTTATATAGAATTAATTTTTCAGAGTACCATCTGTTCCTCGGAGTAAGTGAAGACAAAATCTCAAAAAAATGGAAGATATCAGATATCTGATGACAAATGTGAATATATATAGATATATACAGGAAGTATTATATATATCAGGCAAGCAGCATATTGATATAATGAAAAAAAGAATTTAAAACAAATTCCTATATTTTTTACAATGCTTAAAAGAGTCTATTTCCTGCAATTTTTCATCTATATGATAACCCATTAAAGACCAGGTTATTTTTTAGGGTATGTTCCCACGGTAAAATTTCGGCGCGCATTTCGCCATGTATTTGCACTCTAATATGAACGAGATGCGCCTCAAAATGACGGTAATCCATAGTTCTCTATGAGAACTATGGATTACGCCTCTTCTCCCTGGGCGTACAATGCGATCGTATTGTACGCCCAGGGAGATAAGTGACATGTCACTTATTTGCGGCGCTTACACGGCGCAAGTAATGACGGTTTAGGGGGCTGGCGTGCTGCCGCCCCCCCCCCCGCGTTACGGGAGTGCACGCCGATCAGCGCGACTCCTAAACACATAGTGGGCCTCATTTATCAAAGCTGTCTAAAAGTATGACTATCTTTGTTGCTACGGGCAACAAGGACAGTCTTGTTATTAGACCATTTTGATAAATGAGGCCCAATAATATGACTGTCTTTGTTGCCCATTGAAGCCAATCAGAGCTCATAGCAACCAATCACTACTCTGCTTTCAGTTCTCCTGGGCAGTATAAGAAATGAAAGCTGGGTTCTAATTAGTTGCTATGGGCAACAAGGACAGTCTTGTTATTAGACCATTTTGATAACTGAGGCCCAATAATATAACTCTTTGTTGCTTATAGCAACCAATCAGCGCTAAGCTTTCAGTTCTCCAAAGCAGTTTAGAAAATGAAAGCTAAGCTCTGATTGGTTTCTATGAGCAACAAACACAATCTAGCCCTCATCTAGGAATTCGCCTTTGCCATTTTTTTGGCATATATTGCCGGTTCTATAGATGTATGAACAGGCGTTCCGGCAAACTTGGCACAATGTACATCTGACGACATATTTTAATGCATCAAAGTTTGGTGCAAAACTGCCATACAAAGTTTGACGCATAAAGCTCTATGGTAAAATTTTTGATGTTTTTGTCCCAAAAATTTTGCTGTATTACACTTTCATTCATACAGAAATGTGCCGGACCGCCCCCCCCCTCCCCTCCCACCGCCCCTAGGGGAGGCGCGGCATGACCCGGGCAACTGGCGCATAAAAATGCGGGGCGGCTGAAAAGGGGGGCTGGCGGGGCGAAGGGGGAGGCCCCAGAGACCCCCCCTTCCACCCCAAGGAGTCGGGTGGGCGGCGCCGGGCAGAGAGGAGGACGCCCTGACCCCGCCCCCTGCAAAGGGGGCGGACGAGGGCGGAGCTGCGTGGCACTCTTTGCACCCAAGGGGGGGCAGATTGGGTGCGGCGGGCCAGGGGGCCCCGATGGGCCGCGGCCCACGGAGGAATGCGCACTGCAGGGGGGGGAGAAGAAGGAGGAGGCTCCCCACCGCAGAGATGAGCCTGAGTACCCCCAGGACTCGTGCCCCAGCGACCCCTCCGGGACACCCCGGGGGGCAGGTGGGAACCGGCCAGGGGTGGTTCGGCCACCCGGCCTGGGGGGAATCCAGGGGGCCGGCAGCCTGGGGGAGCATCGGGCCGGGGGCCAGCGGCACGGGGCCTGCTGCTGCCCCAAATCACGCATAGGGGGTTTGCGGGCCCCGCCGGGTGATTTTTCCGGCCAGGGGTTAGCCATCGTCAGAGCCCACCCGGAGGGCCCGCATCCCCGAGAGGGGGGGGGAAAGAGGAAGGACTGGAGGGGGGCAGGGCCGGCCCCCCGCGTTCGTCTAGGAGCAGCATCACCCCGAGGGCGGGGCAGTCCCCGGGTTCGACAAGGGCCTACCCGGGTGGCTCCCCCCTCGGGGGTTAGGAGGGCCTGGACCCGGGCCAGAGGGGCCAGGGGAGGAGGGGAGCGCTTCAGGACGACGTAAAAGGTTCCGGGACAACGCGGGGGTTTTCACACCCCCCACGCACCCTGGGAGTGTGTCTCTTTGTCGGTTCGTTTCCGCCTAGATCGGGGTTTAGTAGCAAGGGGGATCAGGGTTGCTTAGGGGCGAGGCGGCGGGGTCAGGCCGGGGGGGCCCGAAGTGGTGTGGGGAACCGGGGTGTTGGGGGGCCGCTAGTTTTTGGGGCTTTGAAGACGAAAGGGGGCGGTTACCGCTAGGCCTGGGAAACCCCGGGGTTCAAGGGATTGGGCCGATGGCCCTGAAGGTCGGGGGAAGAACCCGGGCCAGGGCATCTGGGGCGAGTGTCACGGTTTTAATGCAGACAGAGAAGGAAACACAAGAAAGCGTGAATTGGACGACCGGGCCAGGGTAGTTTACGTTTGTTCAAAAAGGGCCCCAGGGGCTCACTTTAAGCAGGAATTTGGGTAAGAAAATGAAGGAAAAAATGTGGAGACTTTTCCCTTTTGCCCCCTTTAGAAGTTTAATTGGGCAAGGGGCAAAAAGGATGAAAAAAAAGGAGAAGAAGAAAAGTGTCGTTGGCGGTTGATTCCAGCTTCACGAATTGGTTACAAGCCTTTGCTTTTAAATTTGCGAGCTCATAGGGGGGAAGGGGCCGGAAAATGTTCGGTTTAAAACTGTTATATGGACCCCGAAAAGGGGAGGGTATCGGCTTATGGGGGGATGGTTTTGGGTTCGTTCGACGACAATTCCCGGGAGAGAAAAGGGGGCCCCCTTCAAAAGGGGGACATAAGGAAAAGGGGCCTTTGGTTTTGGGGGATTGCCCCAACTAAGTTTTGGGGGTCCTTTCATGGGGACCGGGGCCTCCGGCCCAAAGTGGGCCGCGGGGGAAGGGGGGGGGTAGCCAGGCAGGGGGCCAGAAGGAAGGAGCTGTTGGCAGTTCAATAGTGGCCAGTGAAATTGGGTCGGGCTGCCGGTTTTAAAAAGTCTGTTCGTTCGGGGGGCCCCATCCCCTCCGGTTTTCCCCAAAGCTTCAAGAAAGGGCGAGCAAAGGGAGTGTTCAGGTCCAAGGGGGAGACCGGGGGAAGCTTCTGCATGGGGCCGTATCTGCAAAGATATCCGGATAGGAGGGAGCGCGGTTGTTGGGGGACGGTTTTAAAGCGGGGGTTCTGGTTTCCCCCCTCCGGGGCATGTTGCCCCCTTTTCCCTTGGGGGGGAATCTGAGGTCGGGGGAGGGAGAAATCCCTGGGTTCGTGTCGGAAAAATTTGGGAAAGGGGCCCCCTTGGGGAGGGGGCCCGGGGCCTTTTTTTGAACCCCCCTTTTCGGGCCCGGGTGGGGGTCCCCTTTTTGGGAGTATTTTGCCAAAGAAGGAGCCTAACAATTCCGGCTCATCCATCATTTGCCCCTTTCCCCAAAGGGGGGAAAATGGGTTAATGATGGGTTTTCCTCCAGATTTTTTTGTGTTCGGTTTTTTTACACTTCTTTTGATGAAGCAGTTGCCCCGGTTCGGCGTTTCCCGGGTGGGCCCGTTGATGGCAAAAGGGGCCTTGGGGCCTGCGTTTCGCTTGTTCCCATTTTGGGGGAAAAAATAGTTTGCGGTTTTTTATTTTTTTTTGGGGGGGGGCCAGTTTTTTGTCGATCGTTGTCTTCCGAGGGGTTTTCTGGGTATCGTGGTTATTTTGAGGCTTTTTTAGCTCTTTTTTTAGAAGGGGTTTGGTGGGGGGGTTTTGCCCGGAAGGGGTCCATCTTTTCTTTTTTAGCGTTTTTTCTTTGCGGGGGCCCAGGGGTTCCCCGATCTGCGGGTGGGCTGCTGAAAGGGCAATGGGGATGGGGGGGCGGATCATTTTGGGGGTTTCTTTAGGGTTTGAAAAAAGGAAAAGGGCCCGGGTACCTGTATGAATTTTGGGGTTTTGTATCGACTCCATGAAAATGGAAGCGGGTTGCCTGGGGACAAATAACGGGTTTGAGGTTTAGAGGTGGGAAAGGGCCCGGTGTCATCTCCGTAAAATCAACTGCGAGATCTCCCCAGCCTTGGGGGAAAAGCTGAACTTCGCCTGCAGGACATGCCTATGGGGGGGTTTTTTGTCGGGGGTTAGGGGCCCTGCTACGTGGGGCTCATAAAGCCTATCATTTTGTGCGATTGACCGGGGGACCACAGGGAAGACCGGGGAATTTTGGGCGGATTTTTGGCCCTTTAAAAAGGGTTTCTTTCCATTACCCAAAGGGGGAGGAACTATCAAATCAGGAGATTGAGATTTTTTAAACCCGGGGCGGGCAAAAGGGGGGGCGGGGGGGGGGCGGGGGCCCCCCGGGGGGGGGGGTGGGGGGCCGGGGAAAAAAACCCCTTTTGGGTTTTTTCCTTTTTGGGTGGGTTTGGGGGGGGGGGAAAAAAAACCCCCTTTTTTTTTTTTTTTTTCGGGGGCCCCCCTTTTTTTTTTTTTTTTTCCCCGGGTTTTCCCCGGTTTTAAATTTTAAATTTGGGGGTTTTCCCGGGGGGGGTTTTTTTTTTCCTTTTCCCTTTTTTCCCCCCCGGGGTCGGGGGGTTTTTTTTTGGGGGGTTTTTTTCGGTTTTTCCCCGGGGGGTTTCCCCTTGGGGGTGGGGGGGGCCCTTTGGGGGGGGGTTTGGGGGGGATGGTTTTGGGGGTTTTTTTTTTCCCAAAAAAAAGGGGCCGGGGAAGGGGGGGGGGGGGTTTTGGGGGTTTTGGGGCCCGGGGGGGGGGAAGGGGCCTTTTGGTGGTTTTTTGGGGGGGGGGGGGGGGGGGCCCCGAAAAATTTGTTTGGGGGGGGGGGGCCCCCCGGGGGGGGGGGGTTTTTGGGGGGGTTTTTTTTTTGGGGGGGGGTTTTTTTTTTCGCCTTTTTTTGGTTTTCCGGGCCCGGGGGGGGGGGGCCCCCGGGGGGGGGGGGGGGGGGGGGTTTTGGGGTTTTTGGGGGGGGGTTTTTTTTTTTGGGCCCAAAAACCCCCCCAAGGGGGGAAAAAAAAAGGGGGGGGGGCGGGTTTGGGGTTGGGGGGGGGGGGGGGAAAGGGTTTGGGGGCCCTTTGGGCCCCTTTTTTTTTTTGGGGGATTTTTTTTGGGGGGGGTTTTTTTTTTTTTTGGGGGGGCCTGGGGGGGAAAGGGCCCTTTTTTGGGGGGGAACCCCCCTTTTTTTAAAGGGGGGGGGTTTTGGGGGGGAAAAAAAATGGGGAAAATTTTTTCCCCAAAAAAATTTTTGTTTTTTTTAAAACCCCAAAAAAAAAGTTTTTTTAAAAAAAAAATTTTTTTAAAAAATTTCCAAAAAATTTTTTTTAAAAAAAAAACCTTTTTTTTTTTTTTTCCAAAAAAAAAATTTTATGGCCAAAAGGGAAAAACCCGGGGAAAATTTTAAAAAAAAAGGGGGGGGGAAAAAAACCGGGGGGGGTTTTTTTGTAAAGGGGCCCCCTTTTGGTTTTTTTATTGGGGGGGGTTTTTGGTTTTTTTTTTTGGGAAAAATTTTTTTATTGGTTTTAATTTTTTGGGGGGGGGAAAATTTTTTTTTCGGGCGCGGGGGGGGGGTTTTTTTTTTTGGGGGCAAAAATTTTTTTTTTAAAAAAATTTTTAAAAAAACCGTTCATAAAATTTTTTTTTTTAAAAAAGGGGGAAAAAAATTTTTTTTTTTTTTTTAAAAGGGGGGGAAAAAGGGGTTTTTTTTAAAGGGGTTTTTGTGGGTTTTTTTACAAAGGGGGGAAAAATTTTTTTTTTTTTTAATTTTTTTTTTTGGGCCCGGGGGGAAAAGGGGGGAAAAAATTTTTTTTGGGGGGTTTTTTTGGGTTTTTTTGGTTTTTTAAAAGGGGGGGGGGGGGTTTTTCAAAAGGGGGGGTTTTTTGGGGGGTTTTTTAAAAATTTTTTTTGGATTTAATTTTTGTAAAGGGGGAAAAAGGGGTTTTTTTTTTTGGGGGGTTTTTTTTTTAAAATTTTTTTTTTTCCCGGCCCCGGTTTTTAATTTAATTTTTTGGGGTTTTTTTTTTTTTTTTTGGGGGAAAAATTTTTTAAAAAAAAATTTTTTTTTTTTAAAAATTTTTTTTCTTTTTTAAAAAATTTTAAAAAGGGGGGTTTTTTAAAAAAAGGGGGGTTTTTTTAAATTTTTTTTAAAAAGGGGGGCCCAAACCCAAAAAA
This sequence comes from Phyllomedusa bahiana, assembly GCA_025379985.1. Classification (NCBI taxonomy): domain Eukaryota; kingdom Metazoa; phylum Chordata; class Amphibia; order Anura; family Hylidae; genus Phyllomedusa; species Phyllomedusa bahiana. Next base: position 26,254 of record JAODAL010025341.1, read on the forward strand.
TTTTAAAAAAAGGGGTTTTTGGGGGGAAAGGGGTTTTTTAAAAAATTTTTTTTTTTTTTCCCCCAAAAAAAAAAAAAAAATTTCCAAAAAAAATTTTGGGGGGGAAAAAAAAAAATTTTTTTTTAAAAAAAAAAAAAAAAAAAAAAAAATTTTAATTTTTTTTGGGGGGAAAAAAAATTTTTTTTAAAAAAGGAAAAGGTTTAAATTAAAATTTGGGGGAAAAAAAAAACCGAACCCCAAAAAAAAATTTAAAAAATTTAAATTTTTAAAAAATTTTTTTTTAAAAAAAAACCCCAAAGGGGGGGCCCCCCCCGGGGGGAAAAAACAAGAAAACCCCCCCAAAAAAAAAAAAAAAAAAAAAATTTTTTTTTGGGGAAAAAAAAAATTTTTTTTTTCTTTTTTGGAAATTTTGGTTTTTTTAAAAAAAATTTAAATTTTTAATTTCAAGGTGGGTTTTTTTCAAAATGTAAAAAAGGGGGGAAAATTTGCGAACACTTTAAAAGGCCTATTTTAAAAAAAAAACCCCAAAAAAAAAAACCCCGGTATAAAAACCAAATAAACTTTTTAAGTTTAAAAAAAAAAAACTTTTTTTTCCCAAAAAAAATTTTAAAACTCCTTAAAAATCCCCCCCAAAAAGGGCCCCCTTTTTCCCACCCCCCCCAAAAACCCCCTTTTCCCTTTTTAAAAATTGGATTCCTTATGCCTTAAAAACCCCCTAAAGTGCGGGGGGAAAATTGGGGGAAAAGGGGGAAAGACCCCCCGGAGTCCCCCGGGTTTTGTCTTTTGCGAAAGGGGGGGTTTGTGTTGCTGTTAATTTAAAAATTTTGGAAAAGGGGGATGTTTTAAAGGGGCGCTTTGCCCTCGGGGCCCCCCCTTCACGTTCTACCCCGTCCGGGTTTGGGGCCCCCCTGGACTTTGGGGGTCCGGGGAAAGGGAACTCTCAGGTTGGGGAGTCCCCGGGGTTCGCTTTTTAATAATGCCCCCCCAACGGGTCATCCGGGGGGGGGGCGGGGAAAAAAGGGGGGGGGGGTTGCCCTTTTTCCCCGGGCTTTGGGGGGGGGGGAAAAAAAGGGGGGGAAAACCCCCCCCTTTTTAGTCCTTTCCGCCGTGCCCTTGGGCATCCCGGAGGGGGAAATTTTCATAGGAACCTTAGAACAACGTGCATGATTTTCCCATTGAATGAGAGATCTAAAGATCTCTCATTTAAACCCCTATGGGGAAAAAAAAAGAAAAAAATTGAAATAAAAAAAAAAATAAAAAAATTTAAAAACAAGTAAAACACAAAAAAGAAAAATAAAATAAAAAAACACGTACACCGCCCTTTTTCCCTTTACAAAGCAATCGCCCCCAAAAAAGATAAAAAATAAAATAAAGTACCATATTTGGATCGCCCGGGGTTAACAACCTCCCTTTAAATTTGTCATGTTATACGGTGAACCAAAAAAAACAACAAAAAAAAAAATCACAGAATTTAAGATTTTTTTTTTATCCCCAGCACAAAAAAAGGAAAAAAAGTGATAAAAAACCTATAAACGCCAACATTGACCAATAAAAAAGCACAAAAAAAAAGCCCTTACACGCTCTGTATTGGAAAAAAAAAAAAAGTTATGGCCTTTTAAAAAGATACATGCAAAAAAAAAATATTCTTTTTACACACTAAAAAACATTTTTATTTTTTTTAAAGTGCTTCAAATAAAAAAAAACTATTAAATTTGGGGAATCCCAAAATCTATCGCCCTAGAGAGAAAAGCTAACTTATTAGGATACTGCAAGTGAACTGTTAAAAAAAAAAATAAAAAACACTACTGGGATTGCATATTTTCTTCACTCTGCCTTCCAAAAAAAACGGTTTTAAAAAAATGATCAAAAGTTTTCCCCCCAAAAATAAAACCAATAAAACGAAAATCACCCCGCAAAAAAAGCCTGTTACAGTCCATACACAGAAAAAAAAAAAAAGTTATGGTCTCAAAACTATGGCGATGCAAAATGTGTTTCCTGTTTGAAAAAAAAAGTGTTTTTATGTATAAAAACAGTAAAAAATAAAAAAATATAAAAATTGGGTTTTGCTGTAATCATATTCCCTTCAAGTAAATTTACATTTTATATTAACACAGAAAGGCGCTATAAAAAATTAAAAAAAAAAAACACTACCCGGGTTCTTTTTGTTTTAAAAACTCCTCACAAAAAAAAAATTTTAAAAATTTATAACCATTGCAATTGTACCGACCCCCATAGTAAATTTTTCACATATTTACACTGCCGGCAAAAAAGCTGTAAAAAAAGAAAACCCAAAAAAAAATGGTGGAACTGGTTTTCCCCCCCATTTTCATGGCCCCAAAGCTAAAAAAAAAAATGGGAAAACCTGGTTTTCCCCAAATGCACAATACACCCCATATGGATCCATGAGGGTTTTTGGGGAACTAAAAGGGGGCTTTTAAGATTTTACCTCTTTGGTTCTTTGGTGGCTTTGCAAATTGAATGGCCCCCCCCAAAAAACGCGTTCCCAAAAGCCAAAAACGCTCCTCCCCTTTACCCCTGCCATGCGACCAAACCGCAGTTTACACCAATGTATATTCCGACTTGGAAGAAATTGCTTAACAAAGGGTTTTGGGGTTTTTTTTTTTTCCCGGGTTTTCCCCTTTAAATGGGAAAAATTGCAGATTTTTGGGAAAAAAAACAATTTTTTTTTTTTTTTAATTTTCACAGCCAAATTTCCCTAAAAAAAAATTTGTAATCCCTGGGGGTTTAAATTATACTTTTAAAACCCCCTTTAAAATATCCCTTTAAAAGGGGTTATTTTCCCAAATTTTGGGGTCTTTTTGGGGGGGGGGTTTTTAAAAAATTTTTTTTTGCACCTCGGGGCCTCCTCAAGCTAAAAATGGCGCCTAAAAAAAATTGCATTAAAAAAAGGAGACCCGACCCCAGAAAGGGTGCTCCCCTATTCGGGGCTTAGGGTGAGCCAAATAATGATTTGGGGGCCAAACATATGGGATTTTTTCCAAAAACGACAGCCTGGGGGGAAATGATTTCCCTTTCCCATTTCCCTAGTCACATTTACCGTTTTAAGTGAAAAAATTTGGATAAATATTAAAAAATCTGAAAAAAATAGTGAAATTTGAAATTTAAACCCCCAAACTTTGCTTTAATTTCTGTGAAATACCAAAAGGGTTTTAAAAAATTCCAAAACACTTTTGTAAATACTTTATGGGGTTTTATTTTTCTTAGATGGGGCCCTTTATGGGGGTTTTATCTAACATGGGGCCCTCAAAGCCACGTCAAAGGGAGGGCCCCAAAAAAAATGTATATTGCAAATTTTTTTGAAAATGTGGAAATTACAAACTAAATTTCTAACCCCTCTAATGTCTTTAAAAAAAGGGGGCCCAAAAAAAAATTTTTTCCAACCTATAGGGACTTTGGGGTGGGATGCTGGGTTTTAAAAACTTTTTTGGGGAAAAAAAAAAAAAATAAAATTTTTTCTGTTTGCACCCCAAAAATTTTTGGAAAACTTTAAAAAAATTCAAAATTTTTTTCAAATTTTCTTTAATTTTTTATTTTTTTCACAAAAAACAAGGATTGTTTTGGGTAAATTTTTTACTAAATTAAAGCACAATGTGTCCCCAGGAAAACCCGTCTCTGAATCACATGGATAGGTAAAAGGGGGTCAAAAAGTTTTTTCTCCATTTTTTTGAAACATGTCAGATTTCAAAAAAAAGGGCCCGTGTCAAGGGGGCCAAAAAATGGGTGGGTTTTTAAAGGGGGTTTAAAAAGGGCCTATTCACCATTTAGGCCCTACAAAGCTAAAAATTTCTGTAGGGGGGATGTAAATTTTGATTGAAATAAAGTAAAATTTCCTTTGGGGGCAAGATGAACGGAAAAACAGTCATTATTTTATGAGGTAGTCCGCTAGTAAATGTTTATGGAAACGCCATCTGGGGGAAAGGCAGAAATTTGGCGTTGTGTCCTTTTAGGGCCCCCCCCTGATTCTGGCTTGCGTGCGCCAGGATTACAAGCTTGCCTTTTAGGCACCAAAAGTTACAGCTACATTTCCCGTATTTTTTAAACCCCACCCTTATATTTTAATTCTAGGTTTTTTGAGAATTTGCGCGTTATCTGGTGTATCTAAGCCCCATCTGTTTGATTCTGTGGCACTTTATCTATTCTTTATGTACCGCTATTTATCTAGTTTTTTTCCTATTGTAAAAGGGGGGTGTTTACACAGCGTTTTTTTTCATGCGTGTTTGGATCGTGTTTTTTGGGGCCTAAACGGACCCCAAAAACGCATCTAACAATGTGCAGTTTTTGATTTCCAATTTCTTTCAATGTAAAAAACGCATCAGGGTTCAGGCGGGTGATCGCCCAAAGTGTGTTTTCTTGTGTTTTTTCGATTCCTTTTTTCAATTCATTTTAAAACTTGCCATGTCCATTCTTTTATCCGTTGACGCAGGGGAAAACGCTCTTTTTAAAACTTTTGGGGGGCGATCCTGCTGCAGCAAAACACATCCAAACAATTTTTGGGGGGTGTTGGATTTTGATTTTAAAAAAGAATTTTTTTAATTAGTTTTTCAAAATTCGAAAAAACGTATTTAATACGCCGTGTGAACATCCCCTAAAGCTCTGTGTGTGCAACTGAGAAAGGCCCTGTTCACACGGCGGGTTTGGCCGCGGTTATGTCCGCGGGTTCCGACACGGTTTCTGCAGCCAAAACCGCGTCCAAATCGCGCCTAGTTTTTAACATGGTTTCCTTTGGAAACCGCGTAATATTCACAGCTGCGGTTTGGGCTGGGCTTTGCCGCCGTGGTAGAACTCTCCTTGTAAATTTTTGACAGGGATTCTCACGCGGCGGCCACGCGGGTTTCCCCGGGGGGCGTCCCCGCGGGGGGTTCCCGGGGCGGGGCCGGCCGCATCATTCCCCCCTCCCTATTAATTTGCATGGGGGGCAAATCCCCCTCCGCAACCCGCCCCAAGCCACGCCCCACCTCACCGAAAACCACGGCCACGCCCGCCCGCAAACCCCGTCGGGAGACGCATTTGCGGCGAGGGTCGGTGAGTTTTGGCCGGGGGAAACCGCGGCAAAACCCGGGGCCAAGACCCAGGGGAAACGGGCCTTACTCTGTTTCTCCCGTTCCCGGCAGTCTGTCCCCACGGGGATTAGGGGAGTGTGATGTCACAGGAGCAGGGCATGCGGGGAGCTTTCTGGAAGGCCCCGGGGTGGGACTTCAGCCCGAAGCGGGAGGCCGAACACACATTGTAAAATTAAAATGGGAAATTTTCACCTTTTTTAAAAAACTTCTATATAAGACTTTAATTTTTTTAAACGCTTACTTTTTTGAATTAAAAAAAAGGTGATAGGTGCTCTTTAACTCCTGTCGTGTAGTTTATAGTTATGGGGGGGGTTGTATATGGGGAGGAGTTGTGGATGGGGGAAATTACGTGAGGGGGGTGGGGTTTAGTATGAAAAAAATTCCCGGTTTTACTTCCTTTTTCCTCTTTTTTTCTCACCAAAATCAAATAAGATTCCCTCCCACCCCCCCCCATTTTAATGATGCTCTAAACTTGGTTTAGCATGACTGTCAAGATGAATGATTTTTTTGTTTATATTTACTTTATTATATACCCGGTTTCAGACACGTTTTTTTGATACTGATGATACTTGTTGGCATTATCCTTTAAGCCCAATAAGGGCGATCCCTTACTATGGCTCCCAGAGGTTTCCCCCACAAAAGGGGGTTTTCCCCCCCTGAGTCTGTAGGGTGACTCCCAGGAGTCTGGGGATTGCTGCTTTCAAAAAAAAAAAAAAAGAAAATGAAAAAATAAGAATCTTTGGGATTTTAACCTGTCAAAGCTTTTTTTGTGTGGTTTAGGAGTCAGGGGAAGTTGCAGGCAAGTTTTGGTGGACTAATTTTAACAATGAGGAGTTAAATCTTGGTGGAAGAGGCGAGATTTGGAAGTGGAAAAAACCTTTTAAAAAGTACCTATCACCTTCAGACAAACACAGAAGTAACAAAAGACAAAAAACAAAAACTTTCCAAAATAAGCTTCATTTGAAAACCAAAACATTTAAACCCTTATTTCAGTTTTTTAAAAAAAGCTGGCCCCTTTTAAGACAGCTCTGAAAAGGGGCACTGACAGCTTTATGGGGACTGTGAGAAGTTGTAAATTCCGACTGGGGGATCCACAGGCGGGGGAGTCTGTAAGTCACATCATGGCACACCCGCAGCAGTTACGATGCCTGGTGCAAGGGGGAGGGGCTGAAGCAACAGGTAAACTGTCGCACTATTTCCTAAGGCAATGTTCACACGGCTTATTGCCGACATAATTGCTGGGACGGATTTTGCCCCGCAATTACGCCGGCAAGCGTGCAGCGGGGGCGGGGCGGGGGGGCCGGCATCTCGCCGGCCCCATAGACAATGCATTTATCACGGCGGGTACGCGCCGGAAATAATGTGCATGTCACTTTCTCCCCCCCGCGGCGTATTCGCCGAGCGGGGAGAGGAGACGGAATCCATAGTTCTCTATGAGAACTGTGGATTACCGTAATGACTGGGACGGATTCCAGTGCAAATCCGGCGCGCAGTACGGCTGGAATCTGTCCCAGAATAAGCCGTGTGAACGAGGCCTTAGGCTCTGTCTCCACTGCACAGTAAAAAAACGACTGAAAACATCTCCCATAGACTCTATTGTAAAACCCTCCTGCTGTCTCCACTGAGCTTCTTTTTTCTGTTCTTTTTTTACTGGTCGTCTTTTGCAACATGTTCTAAAAAACACTAGAGCCGGGCAGAAAATTTACTACAGGAGTCTATGGAAAGCGCCGGACGTCTTTTGGCGCGTTTTCGCTGCGTTTTTTGCCGCGATTTTTCAATATATACCCTCCCAGGAGACCCAAGTCCCACCTATATTGGGTGTTAATAAAGGTTATACCTTATCAAATTTGCATACAAGTGTCCGATGTGTCCTTGTTTGTACCGTTCGTAATAAAATGATCATGCTTTGGTCGCTAACGATTTTTGCGCAATTCATATTTTTTGAGCTAAAAATACGTTTGTTACAGATTTTGGCGCTAAAATCCTTTTCTTAACATATTTTGCCGCTAATAAAGTTCTCTCGCTTCTAACGCTAAAAATACGTTTTTATACGGATTTTGGCGCCAGAATCCGTTTTTTATACGGATTTTGGTGCCAGAATCCGTTTTTTTTTTTTACGGATTTTGGCACTAAAATACTTTTCTTTACATATTTTGGCGCTAATAAAGTTCTCTCACTTCTGACGCTAAAAATAGGTTTTTATACGGATTTTGGCGCTAAAATCCTTTTCTTAACTTATTCTGGCGCTACTAAAGTTATCTCGCTTCTGACGCTAAAAATATGTTTTTTCACGGATTTTAGCTCTTCTAAAGTTATCTTCCTTTTGTTGCTAAAAATAAGTTTTTTTACGTATTTTGTAGCTAAAAATAAGTTTTTTAAAGGGTTTTGGCACTAAAATACTTTTTTAAAGGATTTTGTCACTAAAATATAGGGATTTTGGCGCTATTAAAGTTTTCTCGCTTTTTTCACTAAAAATACGCTTTTTGCACAAAAATGCATTTTTTACGGATTTTGCCGCTAAAATACTTTTTTTTTACGGATTTTGGCTCTTCTAAAGTTATCTTGCTTTTGTTGCTAAAAATGTTTTTTTATGTATTTTGTTGCTAAAAAATTTTTTTTTTACGGATTTTCCCCTTTTTAAAGTTTTTCCCGTTTTTTGTCCTAAAAATTTTTTTTCTTTACAGATTTGGAGATAAATTTATTAGCCCCAAAAACCGTAAAAACCCAAAAACCAAAAAAAACTTATTTTTAGAAACCCAAAGTAAGATAACTTTAATAGCCCCAAAATTTGTAAAAAAAAATTATTTTTGAAAAAAAGCAGATAACTTATTGTGCCAACATCCGAAAAATACACAAGATTACAAAAAATCAATAATTTTTTTCCCAAACCCCTTTTGTGGGGCGGTGTTACATCAAGGGCTTAATTTATGCATACTTTGAAATCCAAAGAAAAGAAAAAAACGCGGTAAAAAAACCCCCAAAAAAGAAATCCAGAAAAACGCCATTTTTCACGCTTTGACAGGGGGGGGACAGAAAACTCGGGTTTTATATTTGGTTTTCGGGTGTTTTTTTCCATGCAGGAGACATAGCCTTATGTGCTGTGCCCGGACGTAGTTGAGAGACTCACACCCCCCTTCACTTTTTTTTGGGTACCCCCCAACAGAGATAAACTCCGAGTTAAAAAGTGAAAGTAAAACCTTTTCCCGTAAAACGAGGGAAATCCTCGATTTTAAGACATGTAATTGAGAAAAGTTTATAATTTCATTACTATAAATTCTGGGTTTGTGTGGAGGTGATAGGTGCTCTTAAGGATGGATAAGGTAAGGGCATCCAGGGGGGGCACGGTGGTTAACGGGAGTGGGGGATCTTCGTAGGTCATTGGTGCCCCTAAAGTGTATTGGCTCGCTAGAATGGCCCAGAGCTTTCCGCCCCTTTATTGTTTCGGGCCCGGGTACTGCATGTCAGACGCGGGAAATCACAATTTTTCTGCACTCCCACCTGACTTCCCCTATTGTGTATTATATGGTTTGAATAAAGCTGGGCCTTTTTACACCAAAGGAGAATGTTTTTGTGCATTTATTCTTTTTTTGAAAATGGGGTATTGTTAGAGCGGGGGTTCATCCCATATCCAAAAGTCATGTATTGCTCCCTCAATATCCAATACTATACTAAATGCACACCTAAAAATTATCAAATGCTCGCACCAATTAGAGCATTGCCACTTAAATCAAAATATTAAAACTTCCAAAAAAAACTCTGATATATTTTTTCCTGTGAATAAGAAGGTTCATTAGATGGACTGAAGAGGCTTAAAGGGATTGCCTGGTTATTATAATAATAATAATAATAATAATAATAATAATAATAATAATAGGCTCTCTTTGGGCTACAATTTTTTTAGACTATATTGATGTGTAATATTTTTTACTTATGTTTTTTATGTTTATTTTTATTACTATGTATATGGCAGTAAGTGATAACATTCCATTTGGAAAGTCATACCTTAGTACTGCATACACCCTAAAAGGACTGGTTCACCACGTGCTGACTAGAAGGCTGTCATAGCTTTAATGTAGCCACCTTTCCTGTCACAGTACTTTATTTACACTGACAAACAAAAGGGTAACAATGTATTGCACTTTTGACTTTCAGGCTCCATATCTCACCATCAATGCAGCTTTGAATATGCTTTTTATAGATGATCATCTTGGCTGTGTCATACATAAATTTGACCTGCAACTATTTAGCATATGCTTAGTTATGCAGATTCTTGTTAACTAACTGCATTGTTACTGTGTGAACCTAAAAATCTCAAGTTTAATTTTTATTATTTTGTTAGTGTTTTGTAAATCCACCTTTGATGTTCAACACTGCCTGAATCCTTCTGGGCTCTCAATCAGATTCAAATATATCTCGACTAAATCTGATCCCAGGTCTCTTATACATGTTTCCAATATTGCTGCAGACTGGACTTGGGTACGAATACAGCTTTTTGTTTTAATCTAACCACAAGGGTTAGATTGGGTTGAGGTCTGGGTATTCTGGGGGCAAATCCAGCAACTCTATCTCATTGTCATCGATCCCTTCCTTCTCTAACTTTGTCGTCTGCTTCAGGTCATTGTCCTGCTGTCACACATAACTCCTTTTCATACCCATAGTACTCGAGTTCACAAAGTAAGTCATCTTCTAGGATACTCACATATAGCTCAGCATTGAGAACACATATAATTCTGGTCAAGTAATCAAATGTACCTATGGCTGTAAAAACAACCCCTTTATTATTTTACTTCCTTCAATTTATTGATCTGTTAGCCCCAATTTACCTTGATTCTTTCAGACCTATTTGCAATTATCAGAGCCCGGTCTATTGACTTTCATCTCATTGCATCCAAATCTACACTGGCGCCTGTATGTAGACCTACAGAAGAACAAAAACAACCAGGGTAAAGGGGTGCCTGAGCCAGACTTGGTGGTATTAGCTTACACTGCCCTTATTATGACCTGCAGAATGAACAGCCAGACCAGGGTAAAGAGGTGCCTGAGCCAACTCGTGGTATTTGGCTCTACCACTGCGCCTGTGAAATGTATGACCTGCATAAAAACAGCCATGACAGGAAAAGTGGTGCCTGAGCCAGACTTGTGGAATTGGCTCTACACTGCCCTGTATGTATGACCATGCAGAAGAACAGACCAGACCAGGGTAAAGGTGGTGCCCTGAGCCAACTTGTGGAATTGGCTCTACACCTGCCTATATGTAATGACCTGCATATGAACAGACCATACCAGGTAAAGGGTAGGTGCCTGAGCCACGCCTTGTGGGATTGGCTCTTACACTGCCAGTATTATGACCTTCAGAAGGAACAGCCAGACCAGGGTACAGTGGTGCCCTGAGCCAGACTTGTGGTATTGGCCCGGGGGGCCCCCCCCCCCCCCCCCCCCCGCCAGGGGGGGGTTACCCCCCCCCCCCGCCCCAAACAATGTTAAAAAAAAAAAAAAAAAATGTGAAAATTTTAAAAAAAAAAAAAAAAAAAAAGAAAAAAATGTGTAAAAAAAAAAATTGGGGGTAAAAAAAAAATTAAAAAAATGTAAAAAGTTGGATAATATTTTATGAAATTTAAATTAAGTGTAATAAATGTAATTTTTTAGATATAGAAATAGTTTTAAATGATAGACAACAAACCAAGAAAGTGGACTGACCAACTTGTGTATGGCTCTACACTGCCCTTAAGTAATACCTTCAAGAAGAACACCAGACCAGGTAAAGGTGTGCCTAGCCAGAACTTGTGGTATTGGCTCTACACTGACCTTAGTGTGACCTGCAGAAGAACAGCCAGACCAGGGTAAAGGTGGTGCCTTAGCCAGACTTGTGGTGTTGGCTCAACACTAGCCCTGTAGTATGACCTGCAAAGAAACAGCCAGACCAGGAGTAAAGGTTATGCCTTAGGCCAGACTAGTGTATTGCCTCTACAACTGCCCTCATGTATGACTGCAGAAGAACAGCCGACCAGGTTATAAGGGGTGCCCTGAGCCATACTTGTGGTATTGGCGTCTAACACTGCCCTGTATGTATGACCTGCGAAAAACGAGCCAGACCCATGTAAAAGTGGTGCCTGTCCAGACTTGTGTAATTGGCTCTACACTGCACTGCCCTGTATGTATGACCCTGCAGAAGAACTACAGGACCAGGGTAAAATTGATGCCTGAGCCAGACTTGTATGGTATTGGCTCGACACAGCCCCAGTATGTATACCTGCAGAAGAACAGCCCATAACCAGGTAAAGGTGGTTCCTGAGCAGACTTAGTGGTGATTGGCTCTACACTTCTGCCTTTATGTATGACCTGCAGAAGAAAGCAGACAGACCGGGTAAATGTGTCCTGAGCCAGACTGTGGTATTGGCACTACACTGCCCTGTAGTATGACCCTGCAGAGAACAGCCAGAACCAGGGTAAAGGTCGGTGCCTGAGAGCCACACTTGTGGTCTTGGCTCTACACTGCGCTGTAATGTGATTACCTGCAAAGAACAGCCAGACCATGGTAAAGGTGGTGCCTGAGCCAGAACTTTTTTTTATTGGGTGGTATTGGCTCTACACTGCCCTGTATGTATGACCTGCAGAAGAACAGCCAATACCCGGGTAAAAATTTGTGGTGGCCGGAGGACCAGACTTGTGGTATTGGCTCTACACTCGCCCTGTATGTATGACCAGGCAGAACAAGAAAGCCAGAACCCGTGTAAAGGTGGTGCCTGATCCACACTTGTGGTATTGGCCTACAACTGCGCCTGTATGTATGACCTGCGAAAGAACATCATCAGATCAGGTAAAGGTGGATGCCTGAGCCAACTTTGTTGTAATTGGCTCTACACGCCCAGTATGTATGACCCTGCAGAAGAACAGCCAGACCAGTAAAGGTGATGCCTGAAGCCAGACTTGTGGTATTGCCTCCACACTGCCTGCATGTATGACCTGCTGAAGAACAGCCAGAACCATGGTAAAAGTGGGTGCCTGAGCCAGATTGTGGTATTTGCTGTACACTCCCCCTGTATGTAATGGAAACCTTCATAAAACAGCCAGACCCTGGTAAAGGTGGTGCCTGAGCCATACTTGTGGTATCGTCTCTACACTAGCCCGTTATGTAATGACCTGCATAAGGAACAGCCAGACCAGGTAAAGGTGGTGCCTGAGCCAGACTTGTGTTATAGCTCTACACTGCCCTGTATGTATGACCTGCAGAAGAACAGGTTCATACATTCTGGTGCATTCTACGCTACCTTAAAGCGATTTAGAACTGGTCTATCAGCCCAAGAAATTCATACATGTCGCCCCTAGTGTCTACTTTTCATACTTTTTTGCAAACTCGAGTCAATGCTTCTTATGATAATATTGAAGTCGAGTCTTCGTCACCTTTTTTCGGGCCATCACGCCAGACCTGTTATTGCCGTGAACGTGGAGCATTGCATGGACATCTGTGAACTCACATTTACTACAAAGCATATGATCACCTCCACTGCCAGGTGTCTGTCACGTCAGAACTAACTCATACTCTGAATATTTTGCCTGGACGTCCACCTCTTGGCTTTGGAATGGATGGACGGACTTCATTTCACATTCTTCCAGCCATTATGGCCTTACATGATGCAGTTTGATCATTTTCTTGACCCAGAGACGCTATCGATGAGCTGGGATGATGATGCTGCTTCTATTTTCTTGGAGTACTTCTCAGTGGCTGCACCAACCATGACCTTGTCACTTGGTAATCAGCCAGGCCTGAATAACACTGACAATTTATTGAATGTGAAAACAGGTTGTAATTTGTAGTAACAAGAAGAAAAAAATTGTTCCACCACGAGGAGCAAAACAGTAACAATGCAGTTACATGGCAAGCATATGCTAAATAGTTGCAAGTCAAATTTATGTATGGGATTGCCAAGATAATTGTCTATAAAATGGTGGTAGCCTCACATTCAAAGCTGTATTGGATGGTGAGATATAGAGCCTGAAAGTCAAAAGTAAATCTTTTGTTTGTCAGTGTAGAGGGACATTTCGGTTGGGAAGGACTGTAGGTGGCTACCGTATAGAAGCGCCGGCCAGCTTGTTGACTAGCGCACATGTGCTAATTAGCAGGCCAGCTGGCGCATCTTTAGTTTATGCAGTAGTAAGGCATAATGTTCCAAATTGAACGTCATCACTTACTGCCATAAAAAATTTTTTAATAAAAGTAAATGTAAAAAGCACAAATGTAAAAAAAAAAAAAAAAAAAATTACACATCAAGAAAATCAACCCATAGTGAATCTCATTAATAATAATAATAATAATAATAATAATAATAATAATAATAATTAAAGAGCTGAACAACCCCTTTTTTAACCAGAAAGGATATCTAAATCATGCTGTAAATTCCTGAAGTGCAAACGTAATACAAATACACTCATCAAATGATAAGAGACGCAAATGACTACAGAATTGCATTATTAGTCACGTCCCTCAAGTACAGGATCATTTGCAACAACATGGCCATGATGGGATCATAATGATGGAGAGAAATCCAGGAAGCAGGTAGTACTTGCTGTTGATGTCATAGATGGCAAAAAACTGATATATTGCAAACTGAAAATACACTTGTTTGCAGTAGGTGTATTACATATGAATAGAAGTATCTGAGTACTGTGTAAAGAGCCTTACAGATCTTTTCCTCCCTATCAGTTTGTTGGTTATTTAGTGATAGCACTGTATTTTGTTTTGCTTTATTTTACGTATTTAAAGGGGTTGTCTCACTATAAGGATTGCTTTTTATATTAAAGATCTTTCAAAAAGAAGTCACTTTGTAATATGTGTCCATTAGCAGTGTCCTACCTATTCTGATATATCCCCTCTTATATGGGCTGCATCAGCTCCTCAGGTTGCTATAGCTACAGACCTGTTTGATCTTTCCTGATAGGCTGCCAGCGCTGGTTGCTATAACTACAGACCTGGCTTCTACTAGGCTGCAGTAGAAGCCAGTAAACACGCCCCTGAAATCAAAATGAAACCAAGAAAACAGGACTGAGGTGAGTTGAATCAGTGTAGTGAGACAACCCCTTTAAAACCCTTTTTTCCAGTGCCCTGGAATTAGCACTTTAAAATTCTGATAATAATAATAATATAATAAAGACCACATACATATTAATTTTAGGGATGGATAAAAAGAAAATGCAGTACACTGTAAAATGAATATGTACAGCAAGAATTTCCAACATACCTGTAATTATCTTTCCTTCCTAGAATCACGTTTGGGGTAATTAATATCACACTTATTAGATCTACTACTTATTAACTTGCTCTTTCAAGTCCATTTCCAATAAAGACATAATGTATAGATTTAGGTGTGAGAGTAATTTTGTGACTCTGTTAGTCTTTGAAACCGCTCGAAGCAATGGGCACAATATAAGGGTACTGCCCAAAGAAACATTTCCAGGTATTAACTAATTAACCTCTACTTTATTCACGTTGGGTAATTACTGTGCGCTCACCATTGTTACATTTGTTACCTCAACAGCTAATTTGTCATTTCCCATAGAAGCTCATTAACCAATTTAATGATGGCGTTGGATAATTTGTGATATTTGGCCCTTATTAACACCTTGGTCTCACTTGATGGCCTAGTAGCCATGGTTCCCACAGACACAGAGTGGATATGATGGATACTTTTCAAAAAGTCACAGATCAACGAATCAGGAAATAGTATGGCATATGTTTATTGTATTTTTCTATCATAAGGACACAGTTACATTTTTTAGTTCTTACTAATGAAATGTATTTATTTTGTGTCACGTAAGTTTCTAAATTTTTGCAAATATAGTTCTCAGATATAGAGTATTTTCCCTTAAAGCAAAAAAATAAAATCTCTAGTAAATTAACCTCTTTACAGACCAAGACAAATTTGGCCTTAAGAGCAAAGACAATTTTTAGGTTATTTTTTTTTCTCCTTTCATTCTATGAACCATAACTTTTTTTTATTTTAGGTCCCATTTCCAGTTATATTTTATATAGTGTTTTTCTGACCCCCCAAAAAATCTGCATGTATTTTTTCATGCAATTTTGGTGGTTTTTTTCTTTGCAAGAGTTTTTAGTTTTTTTCTAGTGTTTTTTTTCCCCATAACACATCATGTGATCCACCATAACAGAAAATAAAGAGTTTTATGCAATAAAATGTAACCATTTTTCTGAATCATAAAAGGGGTTGTTCATAAATTAAAATTATTTTTCATTGGGGCCAAGGTGAGTATAAAAATAAAAAAGTGATTCTTATCTACAGGTCCCAATAATAAATATATGCATTAAGAAAAAGGCACAGCTTACACACCAACAACAATATGCTTACTTACGATACAGGCCCCTTTCAACGATTCCAAACAGATTAATATGGTCCTAAGGGAAAAGATACTCCAAAAATAATGCCCTTTGTAAGTGTATACTTTCCCTGTGCCACCCTATCAGACCCTCTACAAATACTTATCGCCCTGATGTGGAGGGCCCCACAAAACTAGTACTGACCTTAGAGTCTCCCTAGTGTTCCCTTAAAGGGGTTTTGCCAGGAAGTGAGTTCCTTGCCTCTTAGAAAAGAATATAAACAAAGCATGCTGCGTCATGAACACTGCAGGGGTGAGATGGAGGGGGTGAGCAGAGAGCGAGGAAGCAGGGAGCGTCTCTAAAGTTTACTCAAATAATTACATTACAACCAGTGGATTCTCTATACAGCAGACAACCTCATACACTGAACTTTCTCCCCTTGCAAGCTCCTTCATGTTCCCTGTCATCAGATAAGACACGCCAGCGCGGCCAGATCAGCTCCTGTCAGTGTCCTGGTCGTGTCTAATGTAAACTTTCAGGAAACTAAGGGGGACTGAACAATGCTGTAACTCTCACAGGTTTCACTTTTTGTAATCACATATATTTAGAAAAGTGATTAAATACCCATTTTGGAGGATCCCACGTCAACATTACATCGTGACAAAACCCCTTTAATGAGGGCCAGTGTGCAAAGTCTATCAAGCAAAAAAAGAGAGACTTGGATATTCTCCTGACACGTTTCCCCTACCTAGGTTCATCAGGGTAGTATAACTCTCAGATAGACAAAAAGATAAACTGCGCCATTGGAGACCCTAGGGTCAGTACTAGTTTTGTGAGGCCGCCCTCATCAGGGCGATGACCCCATAAGTATTTGTAGAGGGTCTGATAGGGTGGCACAGGGAAAGTATGCCCTTACAAAGGGCATTATTTTTGGAGTATCTTTTCCTTTAGGATCATATTAATCTGTTTGGAATCGTTGAAAGGGGCCCCTGTTGTAAGTAAGATATTTTTTGTTTGTAAGCTGTGCCTTTTTCTTAATGCAATATTTTTTTTATTGATACAACTTAATTATTGTTTTTTGATAAAAAGGGTTTAGTTCTTTAAATGTTTTTAATATTTTGGGGCAAATAAACATTTGATGTTTTATATTGGATTTTTTTTTCTCTGTGATAAATTTCTGATACCCTGATTTTGACATCTGATAGCCAGTGATATTTTATCTACAGGTCCCTCTCCTCCCACTGCTGTTCCAACCCCCGGGACTGCTTCCTTTTTTGGGCTTTGTCCCATTGGCAAGGGGCTGGGAGGTAAGAATCACTTTTTTAAATTTTTTTATCCACTCTGCCGTTAATGAATACAATTTTTTATTAACTGGAAAACCCTTATGCAAAACAAATACTAAATATTAAAAATATCAGCAACAGCTGAGAATAATCTGGCAGAAAGTGTATTACATGAAGACCACAATCCTATCAAAACTGCCTCAATAATAAATTCGCTACACAACCACTAGTAAAGTATGTACATTGTAGTTACAATAGGAAGAAAAGCTCTTACCCAATGGCTTTGTAGCAGTGTCCTGAAAAGAAGGTCCACTGCTATACTATAGGAAAAAAGATATAGAATTCCTTTTGAATGCCCTGTAGAACCTTTTTTTTGGGCTCAAATTTAATACCGACGGGAAAGGGGTAACTTAACCCATTCAAAACCAACACGCAACTTGAGTACCCTAGATATGAAATATTATCTTTCATAAAATATATTAAAGAAAACAGAAAAAATATTAGATCAAATTGAAAAACCCCAAATTTTGATGAACAAAAATCAATGAAATAGCAATGGCCACTGTTCCCTAGGGATAGATTAATGATACACCAAACCCCAAATTTCTCTACGGGGCCCTTTGCACCCCATTGCCTAGCCCCAAAAAGGGGACCCCCTAAACAATGTTTTGGGCTGGAGTCCCCAAAACCCACCCGAGTTTTTCTGATCCCACCATTGGAGTTGATTCAGGTGGCCCAACCTACATCTACTGTACATGGCTCCTATACTCTACCTCTAGCGTTTGCCTCTTTCTCTGCCTTTCTGCCTCTGCTAAGGACTTATATGCAGTTGAAAAGCATCTAGGTTCCCCTGTTTTGGGCCCATCGGAGGATTCCCCTGTTACTCAGTCCAAGTCTACTGTCAGGATAACTTTCACCAATAAAACCTTGCCTGTAGTATGTCCTATTATATAAACTGTTTCCCAACATGTTGCTATCTATTCCTAGAATATCTTATTAGGAGATTTAAAGTTAACTTGACACATAGCTTATACTGCCCTTGCCGTAAGCCCCTTCCACCCACCATTAGCCCTACCTACCCAGCGATGATTTTACCCAGGACTGGGACAAAGGATTTGGTGCCTAGACAGTAAAGGGAACCGCCGCCCAAATGGAAAATTCTTTCCACTCCATGTCTCTTTGCGCCCTCTTCCTGGCCCGGATAAAGGGGCCCCCAGGCATTTCCTCCTTAAAACCCACCCCTCGTCCCGGCCCCCTTTTTCTATCTATTATAAGATGGGAGCAACTGGCATAAAAATGGGTTTGGGGCGGGGTAGCATGGGGGGCAGCTAACGACTGCTCAAGGGGAAACGGCCGAAAAGGCCAGATTTGAGAATTCAGTGCTCTGAAATGAATGTACTTGACAGCAGAAGGGACACACCACTGGAAAAAGGATGTCTGTCACTAACGTTAGATGTCCTCAGCAAGGGCAGCATAAGCTATATAACAGGTTTCCTTCAAAGGAGTTTCCTCACTACAAAGATTCTTTCAACAAGACTTTTTTTAAAAACTTTTTTTCTTTAATTTTCCCCGTCAAAATAAGAGAGATTTTATCCACTCTGAGTGCACACAGGTTTCTCTGGTTACTGTTCTTCTCTCCACTTCTCTCTCTCTGCTCTTTGTCTTATCTGAGAGCAGGGAGTGACGTCACCACATGTCGCACACAGGACACCGGCAGCTTGAGAACAGAGTGCGTTATCTCTAACAAACAGAGGAGATTAATAACTTTTGATTGTTTACTTAGAGTTCTGAAGCTCTCTGCAATACAGATTACATCTCCTGCTGTCATGTCAGTGCAATTAGAAGAGCTGGGAAGATGGAACTGAGATGCTAATCCCTGCTATAGAACCATCCATAGTCTGACCCACAACAGTGAGAAAATATAAGTCTGAAGCTGCCTGTGGCTGTGTGAAACTGCATGGTGAGACAGCCCCTTTAAATTAGTTTTCTCATCTTGCAGTTTCATAGTCACAGACCACTTCAGCCTCACACTTCCTGGTTGGACTGTGGATGGTTCTATAGCAGTGATTGATATATCAGCTCTAATATTCCTATCTGAGAGTTACAGACATATGAGTGTAGGAAATTTAATCTGTAAGTAAACAACGCTACTGACCTCCCAAAAGTGAAAACAACTGCTTTTCAAAGGTTAACAGTTAAACAATCTGATTTTGTTAAAGGTAAAGACTGCTCCTTATGACCCTGGTGATAACTTTTATTAAATCAAATAGATATATGTTTTAAATTTAAATAGAATTTTTGTATTTTATTACATAGAATAATTTTGCTTCCTTTTTTTAAACCTCCGGCTACTTTTATTAGATGACTTGTTATTGTTTTTTAAACTTAACATACTGTCATGTATTTATAGATGTAGCAGCCATTATCCAAACACCTGTGGCGCACTATGGTAGTAGCATAGTGCGATTATGTTTTTTTGGTAGTGCGCCATTTATAGACTTTATGCAAACACAATACAATATCAGTAGCACTCTAGAAACACTAAAAAACAGTGAAAGAGGACATGAGAATCTTTGGAACAGCATTTCTGCTAATATGGAATGTATGAAAAAATTTGAGGTTCTTAGTGTACATTTTTGGTCAAAACTGTAAATGCCCACCTACCGCAAGGTGACCTCAATCCAGGTGGGAACCGAAAACATGTGCTACCTCTCTAGGTGTCTGTCCAGACCTCCACACTTCAGGGTTAGAAGGTTCCTGCTATAAACCTGATCTGATTAAAAAAAACCTGTGCAGGTGGGCAGAGTGCATAAACCAAGCTGGGGACTACCATTTATAGACTTTACAAGTGCTGCACAAATTGCATTGTTCATAGAGCTACCACATTGAATGTTAGGTCAGCATTGCTACATATGTATATGACAGAGTATTGCCTGTTCAAATAGCTTGTTAGGACATGCTTAAGGTACTGCCTAGACAGAGATCAATTATACAGCCTTGGGGGCCTGTGTTAGGCCAAGAGCTGTAATGATTTTGTAGTCAGCAGCAATGATTAGGTTACTAGGCTGACAGGTAAAGGACAGAAGGCGCACTTTCCCTTTGTTTGCTCTGCATTCAGCCTTGATAATGGTGCATAAGGGGTTAATTGCAGGACTGTGCCTATTAATCATGATCGCCGGAGCACAGCAGGTATGCCCATGGGATCACCAATGGTGCACATAGGTTTTATAAGACTATATAGTTGACATCTTAAAAATTCCCATACACTTTAGAGAAAATTAGCAGAACTGTCAAAATTGAGCCAGGGCAGACCCTCTGCATCTGACTCGGGTCGTCGGCCATGGCCGCTACGACCAAAACTGCGTCTTCGGCCATGATACTTTCCCCAAGTGTGAACACTGTCTGCTAAGCTTTGTATGCTTAATTGATTCCTGGCCAACGCCCGTGGCCAGGAATCTTCCAGCACTATTGGGGTTAACTTGTTCTTTTGGTGATTGACATTTCCATTCTCCTATCACTTCTGTTCTACTTCCTCCCCTTCCCTATTTATAGTCTCAGCTTCCTTTCTTCTTTGCCTGCTAAACGGTTTCCTCTAGCTGTAATTCGCCTGTGTTCTTATTTGACTCTTGCTTGGACCCTGGTTACTCTCTTGTCACTCGTTTCTGTACTGCGCTGACTGTTTGTTGCTGACTCAGCCTGTCTGACCTCTCCTGTTTATTCTGTGTTTGTTCGTCTACGTCTGGTGTCTCACTTGGCTCAGAGTAGAGCTCAGTCTTCTGGTTGGGGCTGACCTAGTAAGGAGTTGGGTACCCCAAAAGGCAGGGACAGAGGTTGGGACCAGCGCCAGGGCCTCACTCCATCCGTTTCTCCGTGTGCGTCCCTGACAGTCCCTAACAAGAACCCATTGAGACTGGTTGAATTATCTTATATGATAAGGAGGTCTTCCAACTCACCCACAGTAGGTGATGTTGGGAAGGACAAGGATCGAGCATACTGAATTTCTACAGCAGAGATGTGTGGCAGCAGGCATGTGTATGAGGCAATCTGGGAGAATAGCTGTTGGCTAAATGTGTATTTGCTTCCTCCATGCACCTACAAAGGCTGTTGCCCAAACTTTAACTAGACAGATATCATGGCTTTCTATCGTAAAATACAGCAACTTACAGCAGTGAATAAAATCCATACAAATATTATACTCATGAAACATTTTAAATGCATTACTACTATCCTTTGTACCTGCATAAAATGAAGGTTTTAGTGCATATTTTTATCAGCTTCTGTCTAACGCATCAAGTTAACTCCATCAGATGGGTTCCTGACTCCAATGCTCCTCTGTGGCACCACAGCCACAATATATTATAAGGAATGTGTCATCATAAAATGACTTATTGTTTAACTCATGTTTTTATGTTAAACACAATTTCTAAGAGTTTTTTTAAAAAAAAAAAATTATATTTCCATATCACGCTCAATATTTTTTTTTAACAATTCTTAAGTCCTGCAGGTTACACTTTGGCCTCGAGGCCTAATAATAGTCTGACACTTCCTGTTCTGTAGAGAAAACTTTTCAGTAGTCTCCTCTAATAGGTGACAACAATGTATATTTATAACACGGGATCCACCATTCACAATAGAGGATAATCACAGCTTCCACTCTCCATGCACAATAAATTCTTCCCAGGTCACAGAGCATGCCCAGAAAACTCTCCTATAGAAGTCAATGGTTCTGCTGCTGTTCACAGGCTCCTATGTCCATAAAGCTGCTGTAAAGCATCTCTCTAAATGCTATTAAAAGTAGTGCAGGCAAGAAGGATACCCCCATAATCAAATAACCAAACAGAGAAATCTACAATCAGAAAATAAAAAACGGCTTAAACGAAAAGAATATGGTCAGTATCTTTTTTTAATTAGTAGAAAAAAAATTGGTGACAGATTCCCTTTAAGGGCAACAGGCTCCATTCACACTAATTATTAGGACCTTATGCAGCCAAGTGGGATAAGTACAGGCCAAGATGAAGGCAGCCACTCCTTCAAATGTGCTGTAAACACAGGAGAGGCATTAGAGTTAGAGACCCAGCTGATGACGTTAACTTGACTTTTTTGGTAGGCATATATAATTTGATCAAAATGCACACTAAAAACCTTCATTTTATGCATGTACAAATGCAAAAAAACCCCATCACATTAAAAAGTCATTGAAAAAGTTGACACAACTTTATATATGTTGATATCATGGTGCGTTATCTGCCAAGTTTATCTGTGCACCCTCAGGATACAGATGTTTCAAAGCTTAACTTGACAATAATGATGCTATGACACCGGGGCACAGAATGTTATCTCAACCTTTTTAATGCTATTCAATAGCCTTGGTTGTGATCTAATTTGGTGCAGTAAGATATCACTGTCAATTTTCTTTGCCAAATGAAATTTACTATATCAATAGGTCATCAACTTCAGCCCATTGGGGGTCCAACTCTCCGTTCCCCAACCAAAAGGCTGACTAAAGGGGTCATACCATTTGGTAGTTACTGTGCCTGACAATGCAGCTTGGAGCTGCTCGGTATTATTTAGGCCATAGTTGAAATACCAGGCAAAGCCACTACCAGGCATGTGGCGCTGTGTCTGACACAATGCTCACTTACACACTACAACCTCGTGAAACAGCTTATTGGAAGCAGTACCAATAATAGAACTCCCATGATTTGATATTGATGCGACTGCTTGGGACATCTGTAATGGGGCAGATGTGAAGTCAGGAATTAAGCCAATGGTGGTGAACGGTTGGGATGCAAAAGTCCAGGATAAAAACATATTGAGAAGTCAAGGCAGGGTTACAGTTTGGGGTAAAACAAAAATTAAGCAAATCTGTAGGTTTAAAGCTGCTGCTTAGGGACATTAGCGCGGGTCAGTAAATATGGAGATAAATTGTGGCCCAAGGAGTGCATAGTGTCATCAACCAGAAATACAATCGGGTCAGGTGTATAATATGAAGATATAGGCTCAGATTCCCACTAGTCTAAAGAGATGAATATAGTGATTTGCAATAAATTTATTAAAGGGTGCATTATATTTTCCCTGTTTGGAACCGTAATTGCTCCATATAACCCAAATTTCATGGTGTAACTCTATGATAAGCATGAGATCTGGAGCTCTGTACATGTATGGTGCAGATGGCAGGGCAGCATATGTGCGCCTGCGCAGATAAAAGTGGATGAGGCCTAGCGGTGGTGGCATGCTGGGGGAAGTGGTGCATTTGGTAATAGAAGTATAACAGCTTCTGAAGTCCTGCAAGGCTTTACTCACAGCAAAAACTTACAGAGCATCACAGTTATTTCTTTCACATTGACTTACATGAAGATAGCTTCACTTCACCAGAGTTCCTTTTTATGCAAGTAGGAGTAGCCTCTCTACTTTCCCTGCTAGCATATCACCTTGTGATCTCCTAGGCTCATGACGCTCTATCAGGCCCTTCAAGTTTCGACAGACCAGGGGTTCCCCATACCTCCTTCCTACAAGCCTAGTGACTTGCTCGTGTTCCCTGCTAGTCGTCTCTTCCATCTCAACCAGTGTTTTTCCTTGTATCACCCATCCTAATATCAACCTTTCTGTTACTTAGATGTAGTATTGTCCTTACTCGCTCTAGTATTCAGTTGTCGCAGCTACAGGGCTCATAGCAGTTTAAGTTGCTATCAAGTCCCTGAGCCAGGGGGGCCCACAGGACCCCCTCGACACACAGCTGTGTCGCTGGGTCACATAGACCCAGCGAGGCAGCTCTTGCAGTCACCGTCTGCCCAGTGCAGGCAATGGCTGAGGAAGAATGGCCGGGATACACTGATCTCAGCCATTCAGCCCACTGGAAGACCTGCGGTGTAATTATTTTATCACAACCCCTGCCTGCACTAGGCCCTAAGTCTATCACTAGGCTAACGCTAAGCCTTGGTCCTAGTAGACACCAGAAATGGCATCCTGAAACGTCACCCCCTCCCCCTCCCCCAATCTGGATTTAGTGGGAGAACAGGGGAGAAGTAAGTATTATTTTTTTTATTTTTAATACTGCGGGGCCTTATATACACCTGCCTGACTACTGGGGGGAGACCCCATATACACCTACCTAACTATTGGGGGACAGTATGTTCCTACCTACTAACTGGGGAACATATGTACCTACTTATGGGGGGCCCTATATACCTACCTACTGTTGGCCCTACATTACCACAAACCTACTGGGGAAACAAATATAAATAACTATTGGGGTACTATATACCTACCTACTAGGTGGGGGCTATATATTTACATACTAGAGAGGGCTCTTTAAACCTACCTTCTAGAAGTGGCCCTTTATACAGCTATTTACTAGGGGTGGGGGGGAGGCTGTGTACCTATCTATTTGGTGGGCCTTGATACATGCCTGCTGGGGGGCCTATGTACTTACTTAATGTGGAAGTCTAATATACTTACCTGCTGACCTTATATACCAACCTATCTATTGGAGAACCCTATGTGTAGACAGTTCTTTTAGGTAGGTTAGACCCTAAAAATAAGTCAGATAAGTAGGCAGACTCTTCCTATTAAGTAGAAAAAAATCCCCCTTCAGTATAGGATTCCCCTTAGCTACCTATTGAGGGCACTATATTGCTACCTATTGTGCATCCCCTATATACTTACCAACTGAGGGGAAACCTATACTGAAGGAGGACCTAACCTACTTAATAGGAAGAGTATGCCCACCTATCTGATTTGGAGTGGGGCCTGCCTAAACTATGGGGTGTGTTCCAACCTACTGGTCAAATAGTCTAAAAAAAATGGGAATCCAGCAAAAAAACAAAGAGTAACTTTTAATAACTATATTTACTATTTTGACATAGGCAAACTTAAACTCTATCAGTTCTCAATCTATAAAGCACTAAAACTTAACTTTTATTAAAAATATAACACTTAACCTCGATAAACACTATTTTAAAAACCTGATTTCTAACCTTTCAATTTGTCCCTTTCTAATTGTGAAGGAATAGCTCCTTTTCTATTATCAAGTCTGGTGGAGCACCACCTATTAACAGGGGAACGTTATATATACAGTGATTTGCTAACTCCAAAAAGGAATCCAAAACATCTTACTTGGACAGTCATCCCTAATTTCATGGGCATGAAACATATAAGGTCTCCTTGTGAGACCCTCTGCAGCGGGTAACACAGTAGAAAGAGGTAGAAAATCACAAATTAAAATGTCATGCCTGACCTCCCCAACAGGTCACCCTCAAAGAAGTCACGCAGGAGTACTGCTTTTATGCTTTTGCCATTTTTGATCTTTCTATGAGATGGTAGTATCGCCTTTGCTCTTGGCTAGTCTATTGTATATGCATCCCTTGCCTTTTGTCTATTAGTAAGACGTATTGAGAGAAAATTAAACCGGGCTAACTGGTTCCCTAGCCATTGCCTATATTTACATTATTTACAGTTGAAACCAGAAGTTTACATACACTATATAAAAGGGCACATCTGCATGTTTTTCTCACTATCTGACAAGAAATCAGAATAACAGAATATACAGTGGGTACGGAAAGTATTCAGACTCCTTTAAATTTTTCACTCTTTGTTTCATTGCAGCCACTTGGTAAGATCCAAAAAGTTCATTTTTTGGTTCATTAATGTACACTCTTCCCCCCCCCCCCCCTCCCATCCATCTTGAAAGAAAAAAAACTGAAATGTAGATATTTATTTAAATGTAGATATTTTTGCGAATTAATTAAACAAGAAAAACTGAAATATCCCATGGTCATAAGTATTCAGACCCTTTGCTCAGTATTGAGTAGTAGCACCATTTGAACTAGTATAGCCATGAGTCTTCTTGGGAATGATGCAACAAGTTTTTCACACCTGGATTTGGGGCTCCTCTGCCATTCTTCCTTGCAGATCCTCTCCAGTTCCCTCGGTTGGATGGTGAACATTGGTGGACGCCATTTTCAAGTCTCTCCAGAGATGCTCCATTGGGTTTAAGTCAGGGCTCGGGCTGGGCCAGTCAGGAATGGGCACAGAGTTGTTCTGAAGCCATTGCTTTGTTATTTTAGCTGTGTGCTTAGGGTCATTGTCTTGTTGGAAGAAGACCTTCGGCCCAGTCTGAGGTCCAGAGCGTCTGGAAGAGGTTTTCATCCAGGATATCTCTGTACTCAGCCGCATTCATCTTTCCTTCAATTGCAACCAGTCGTCTTGTTTCTGCAGCTGAAAAACACCCCCATAGCATGCTGCTGCCACCACCATGTGTCACTGTTGGGATTGTATTGGGCAATTATTTCAGATAATTTCAAATGAGATCTAGAACTCAGTTATGAAATTACCTATAAATATAATATTAATGCAAACGTTCATCAATACGATTCTAAATAGCTCTGTAAAGCAGAACCTAATGATTCTGCTCAGCTCTCTCATGTGAAGAAATTCCAAAATAACTTTTTATGTCAAAACATCATAAAATACCGTAAACTCCTTCTGCTTGTACTGCGGATGTGTCTTACATTAAATCTTCAAGTACCTTTAAGTCATCGTTTTCTGTGCTCATGTTTGTTCAGATACTCACTGAAATTTTTCAAGCCTGAGAAGATGTTTTAAAATGAATAAAAGCAGCATTTTGGTGAAGACTCTTAAACATCTGCTTCTTGGGGGTTTCTGCCATATCAATCAATTGGCACATCTACCCATTAACTTGAAAAACATTTAGTGTATTTTAAATGTCGGCATCTTATATAAAGTTGATTATGAAATCAATCCTGCTTTCATCAACTCACGTTGCAGTTGTCAGAACACAGTGAATGGGATCTCAGTTCCTACTGATTCACTTGTAGAATAAAAATGTATTACAAATATGGTAAAATCAGGATCAAAGGGACCAATATCTGATAGAGAAGTATGGATTACGCCTCCTCTCACCACTCGTAGAATACGATCGTATTGTACGCATGGAGACAATAAGTGGCAATTACCTGTGGTGAATACGCGCCGCGAGTAATGCATGTCTATGGGGGAGGCGGGCGCATTAACACGAGCTCCCGAAACACATGATGTACTTCGTACATCATGTGAACATACCCTAAAATTTAGCTAGTCGGAGGCAAGTGCTGTTTTTTAGACTTTCTGAATTTTTAGAGCCCAGATTAAAGAAATGTCACATCTGCATTGCGGCTTCTGTTTAGAATGGAAGCCACAACGCTCTCCTAGATCTGTCATATGGCAGATGTTGGTAGTGCCTAACTGACCCCACTCACTTATAAGGAAATCTGTTCGGTCTCACCAATGTGGCTGTTTTCTTGACGAGAAAAGAAAACGGAGTGTGTACCGGTTCTCCTAGTTTAAATCAGATCCTGGAACATTGATGTGATCAATGCCTAAGGCTTGTTGTTAGTTTCTTGCAGAACCTATTGGAGGGTTGAGTCAGAAAGAATCTCCCATAAAACCTGCAATATATATTTCTGAAAGATGCCATTATATAGGCAAATTCTGGCATCTGTCGGCTTTGGGTGTGGCCACATAGTAAGTCTGTCTTAAGAATCCGCCTGTTATTTTATCATCTTTTCAATAGGCCTGGAGAAGGTTCTGTCCACAGTTTGCAGGTGGAACATTGTGCATGTTTTTGGAACGCCAACGTTGTAAAAATCCATCTGGCTGAAAATCCGTTCAGAGTAGTCTATGGGGCTGGTTGACAGTCGGTTTTCAGGCAGTTTTCAAATCCGCAAGTCATTTGAAAATCCGTCTAAAACCTTACCATGTGGACATACCCTTAGGCGTTGTCTACACAGCAATGGAAAATGATCATATTTGCGGCAGTTTTGGGATTCCAAAACTGCCGAAAATATGATTGTGTATGCTGTCCATAATAGTAATAATCTTTATTTATATAGCGCCAACAAATTCCCCTGCACTTTACAATGTAGAGGGTATAATTACAGACAAAAGACAGACATTACACAGATGAGACACAAGGTATGAGGGCCCTGCTCGCAAGAGCTTACAATCTATGAGGGTGACTGGGGGAGACGAAGGATGAGAAGTACTAGGTTTACAATGGTCCAGCCATGTTACATAAATAGGAGGTGGTTTACATAAATGTTGGGTGAACCTGCCACCATGATAGTACATCTATATACAGATAAGTGCCTGTGAGTGCCCTAGTGTAGGGAGTGACAGGTGTGTGTGATAGCAGGTGGGGGTTAGCAATTAGTGATCTTGTTAGGCCAGACTGAGAAGATGTGTTCTTAGGGCCCTCTTAAAACTATGAGGGTTGTGAATGTGCCTGATCGCCTGTGGTAACATGTTCCAGAGAACTGGTGCAGCACGTGTGAAATCTTTGAGACAGTCATGGGAGGTTTGTATGATAGCAGAATGTAATCTGATATCATCAGCGGAGAGGAGAGAACGAGTAGGGTGGTGTCCATAGACTTTAATAGAAAAAACAACCTGTACTCTACAAAGGTCATTTTTTTCTCCGCTCGTCTTCTGGTGCCATCGTGTTATACAACATGTTTTTTTGCCTATACAGTGACGAAAACCATGGTCATTCATCGAAAAAAAACAGCTGACTTTTGACCATTTTTTGTCCTTTGCTGTGTGGCCCCAGCCTTAGACTATTTCCAGCGGTGTAACTAAAATTCATAGGGCCCTACAGCAAAATGAGAAGGGGCCCAACCATCTAATGACCATAAACTAAAACAGCATAAGAAGCCAAAATCAAACATATAACTAATACCACCATATATCAGAAAACTCAATCACAGTATAGATTATGGTATAGAGCCGTAGCTATTTAAACCAGTATATCACAGCATCAAGTTTGCCAACGGCTAAAATATATCTTTTAATAAATCCGTTTAAAACCTTAAATTTTGTATTTCACAAACTATTCAGACACATGGGTCTCAAAACACTGGAGATAGATTAGTTTCATATTTGACCAGAATAACCGATACACTTTGAAAAGGAGAAACAATGATTTATAGACTTAGAATATGTTCACACGGCTTATTCTGGGATGTATTTCAGCCCGTAATTTGCGCCGTGCTGCGCGAATTACGGGCTGAAATACTTCCCAGTCATTACGGTAATCCACAGTTCTCATAGAGAACTATGGGTTACGTTTCTTCTCCCCGCTCGCACAATACGCCGAGCGGGGAGAGAAGTGACATGTCAATTACTAGTGGCGAATAAGTGCCGCTAGTAGTGATAGTCTATGGGTAGGCCCCCCTCTACACCCCCCCACCCCGCCCCCCGTACACCCGGCGTACTTGCGGGACGAAATACGTCCCGCAATTAAGCCGTGTGAACATAGCCTTACGGTTACGTGTACTGAGATCCTCGAGGGGACAACATTGGCCACTCCGGCTTTTACTAGCCATAAACTTCATTGACAGCCTGTTTGGTCTGTGTCTGCATCATTAATTAGAAATCTGTGTTACTCTGCACTTCTTATGCATGCATGTTGAAGGATATTTTAAGCCATATATGAAAATCAACCGCAAAATTAATGTAAGGGACCATCAAGGGCGCACGAGAAGACACAGACAGAGTGAGGCCCTAACTCTTGTCCCAACCACTGTCCCTGCCTCTTGGGGGTACCCAACTACTTACAAGGTCGGCCCCAACCAGAAGACTGAGAGCTACCCTGAGCAAAGTGAGACACAAGACGCAGACGGACAAACACAGAACAATCAGGGAGAGTCAGGCAGGCAAGGTCAGCAACAAACGGGAAAGTACAGAATCAGGTGACAGGAGAATAACCAGAGTCCAAGCCAAAGTAAAAAAAAAACACAGAAGAATCCAAGCAGAAAACCGGCACCCTTTAGGCAGAGATGAAA
The DNA here is from genome assembly GCA_025379985.1 of Phyllomedusa bahiana. Taxonomy (NCBI): domain Eukaryota; kingdom Metazoa; phylum Chordata; class Amphibia; order Anura; family Hylidae; genus Phyllomedusa; species Phyllomedusa bahiana. Next base: position 55,784 of record JAODAL010025341.1, read on the forward strand.
CCATATAGCAGGCAAGGAAGAGAGGAAGCTGAGTCCTTATATAGGGAATAGGAGAAGGTAAAACAGAGGTGATAGGTGAATAGGAATGTCAATCAAAAAGGAACATGTTAACCAAACAAGTCACGGTCGTTTGCCAGGAATGAATTAAGCATACAGAGCTAAAGGACAGAGTTCACACTTGGAAAAGGTATCATGGCCGAAGCCGCAGTTTTGGTCGCAGCGGCCGTGGTCAACGACCAGAGTCAGACGCAGCGGGTCTGCCTGGCGCAACCATGACAATTAATTTGCAAATATTCACTTTATTAATATCTTGGTGCATAAATTAGATTCATCACTATACAAAGCGACCTTCCATGACATTTCGGTCATGCACAAACCTTTTTCAAATGCGTCGCTAAAGATAGACAAAATGTAATATTGGAATTCCGGCCGTAGCTCGGTAACAGCTATACGTATACGGTGCTCTTCGGTTACCAAGCTGTGACCAGACTTCGGATATTACATTGTAAAGCTGCTCAAAGTAATAGTTACACAAAATGATTGTTATGCACTATTCAAATAAACAGTAGCAATGACAGAGGCCAAGGTGAAGAACTGTTCACAGATAATGCCTAGTTGTAGATCATTGTATTACCATACAGCAAGGACATAGTCCCAGGCTCATAGGAACTGGTGCAAGAGCTCATCTAGGACCTCTACCCAATGGAAAACCCCTCACAGTCACCAGAGGGGCAGATAGAGATCTTGATACCGTTCCCTTTAAGCTGGGCAAAACAGAACCAAATATCAACTACAGGCAGTCCCCGTGTTACATATGGGTTAGGGACTGTAGATTCGTTCTTAAGTGGAATTTGTATGTAAGTCGGAACCAATATATTAAGTACATGTATGGTGTGTAATTATAGACAGGTACATGTCCCCATAGCAGGTATATGTCCCCTCATAGGCAGGTATATGTCCCCCATAGCAGGTATATGTCCCTTCATAGGCAGGTATAGGTCCCCCATAGCAGGTATAGGCAGGCTATAGGCAGGTATTTGTCCCCCATAGAAGGTATAGGCAGGTATTTGTCCCCCATAGAAGGTATAGGCAGGTATTTGTCCCCTAGGGGGTAAAAGCGGCTATACGGTTGGGGGGGGGGCCGGGATATTTGTCCCCAGGGGCAGATATAGGCAGGTATTTGCATCCCCATTAGGGGTTTAAAGGCAGGTTTTTGCCCCCCATAGGGAGGTTTTGGTGGGTATGGGCAGGTATTCGCCATCATAACGGTATGGGCAGGCTATAGGGGTATAGGCCCCTCATAGGCAGGTTAAAAGGGGCTTACTAAAAAAAACAAATACAAAATATTCCCCTCACTCCCCCGCTGCCTGAGACTTCCCTGCGGCCCCGTCTTCTCCCGTCTCATCTTCCGGCGCGATCCGGAAGTAGCGGGTTGTTTGGGGGGGCCTTTCCCGAGTTTTGTGGAGCGGGGGGGCTCGCTCTCTGCTCCACAATAAGTTTTGGCTGTTGAGCTCCCGGGATCGCATACACCGAAGCAAACCCCGCTGTGCCCGGGCTTAAGTGCCGGACGCCGACGGGGCCCGGGGAGGAAAGTGTATCGCCCCCAGGAGTCGCCCAGCTGCAAAGTCGCTGACAGCGACGGGCCCAGCAGCGCCACCACTGTAGTACTGGGGATTCAGTTAGTGACCCTTTGTAGTAAGGTTTAATTAAAATTTAAATTTCCTGCACCCCCCCCGGGAAAGGGGGTTCATTCTGTATTCTTGGTGGTTTATAGCAGTAAATATGTTAGTGTCAACATCCCTGGTGATCAAGGGTATTTAAAAGGTTAAAGGGGTTTTCTCACAACTACTAATCAAAATAGAACAATCCCCTTTTAAAAAAAAACTTTTTTTAATTTTATATGTAAAAAACCCTTTTATAATCCACGTGACATAACCCCCAAAAGGGGAAGAACAGTACTATGGACAGCTAGCCAAATTGGGGATGAAAGGAGTATGAACCCCATCAAGTCCCTACATCTCCTATAAATCCTAAAACAGAGAACCCGCCCCGATAAGGCGACCCTGTAATGAGGGGTTAAATTCCCCATCAAATACCCCAAATCTCTCACCAGTGGAAGATTGGTAACAATATCTCCAGCGTAGGTAGGATACAAAAGGAAGAAAATAGTTTTTCTTACAACAATGATTAGCTTTCAACATGTAGGTAATGATAAATAAAGACTTTTTCTAAATACATTGCTCTTTTTATATTGCCCTGGTCATGGGATAAGAGAGATTTTATTTGCTCGTAGTGCGCACAAGTTGCTCTGGTTCTGTCGATATCTCACATCTTGATTTGTGATTGAGAAGTGTGTCATGTCACCATGGGCAGAGCTAACTCCAGAGCAGACTCTTTAACAAGATCAGCTTTTTTTTTTTTTACAGAAAAGCTCTTGTTTTCACTCCTCGGAGCATTTGAAGCTTTGTTAAAACCTATTAAATCTCCTGCAAACATGTCACTGAAATGCTCAGCTAGTTACCTGAGAGACACTGTGAGCCTGAAGCTGCCTGTGATTCAGTGAAACAGCATGGTGAGAAAACTTCTTTAAAATCAATATTCCTTTTCATCTAATGCAGTATATGAGTTTGTTATAGTCTCTGGTGGACTTACGAAGCATGGGGCAATAAAACTTTTTTGGTGTTTGGGGGGGCAAATGAAAAATTGGAATCCCGCTGTCAGTTCGTAAAAAAGTTATGGCAGTATTTCTTGGGGGTTAGGTCGTGAAGGGTAAAGGTAAATTCTGAGATCCCTGGCGATGAGTAGTGGCAGGGCCAAAGCTGCACAAATGGGGTTAGTGTTTCCCTTTCCCACACGGAGAACTGAATATCCCCTTACCACACCTCTAGGAAGCTACAATTCTTAAAACTACACCACAGGGAAAAATGCAGCTCCTCTATCTAACCAACAGGAGAGCTACAGATCCTCTATATACACCCAAAAAGGGGGAGCTGCGCCCCTATACTACACCAAAAAAACC
>JAODAL010025342.1:0-58800 GCA_025379985.1 Phyllomedusa bahiana
TCCTCTCCCCGTCCCTGTCCTCTTTAGTAATTAGTCAAACGGTGCAAATAAATAAAAAATAAACCTCAATCAGGTCTGTGCATTGATAAAGAGAAAAAAACACACAGCTTTGGTTCCTGCAGGGATTTGAACCTAGGACCCTTGTGCCTAGAGGAAAAAACTTGACCTCTCAGCTACTCACAATGCTCTACATAAACAGACCTTTCATTGACTAGCGAGAGGAAAGGCCTGGTGATGTCATCCTGCTGGGTGACATGATATGCAATTCAAACAAATCGCACACGCCCCCTTCTAAGCACACACGGAGGCAGGAGGTATGAAATGAGACCGTGGCAAAACCCCTTTAAGTAAATATCCAGCACTCTTAGTCCATAGCAAGCAGCACAAATCCAAATTTAAAAAACTTCTTAGTGTATTTCATCCTTTTAAAAAACATACACTGACATGTGCAACTGAGAAGCCATATATGCGAGCCTCCAACGCGTTTTGGCTCTAGAGCCTTATTCCAGACCTGCGAGCAACCAACGCGTTTCGGCTCTAGAGCCTTATTCCAGACCTGCGAGCAACCAAGGCGTTTCGGCTCTAGAGCCTTATTCCAGACCTGTGAGCATCCAACGCGTTTCGGCTCTAGAGCCGTATTCCAGACCTGCGAGCAACCAACGCGTTTCGGCTCTAGAGCCTTATTCCAGACCTGCGAGCAACCAACGCGTTTCGGCTCTAGAGCCTTATTCCAGACCTGCGATCAACCAACGCGTTTCGGCTCTAGAGCCGTATTCCAGACCTGCGAGCAACCAAAACAGCGTTTCGGCTCAGAGCCTTATTCAGACCTGCGTGCATCCAATCGCGTTTTTTGTCTTAGAGCTTATTCCAGACCTGCGAGCAACATCGGTTTTCGGCTCTAGAGCCTTATTCCAGACCTGCGAGCAACCAACGCGTTTCGGCTCTAGAGGCGTATTCCAGACCTGGAATAAGGCTCTATAGCCAAAACACGTTGATTGCTCACATATATGGCTTCTCAGTTGCATGTGTCGGTGTATGTTCTTTTTAAAAAAGGATGAATTACAATAAGAAGTTTTTAAACAGGGATTTGTGCTGCTCGCTATGGTCTAATTGTGCTGGATATTTACTTAACTGTTGATCGCTTTTAAAGAGGGAGCTCCCCGGATCCGGACAACCCCGGAACACACCCGACTCCAGAGACTCACGGTGAGCTGATCGTATTTTGCCCCTTCCCCCCCAAAGTATAATGGATTTTTCAACATGCAATATCTATATCCTGGGACCGCATCCTTTTAAATTCTACTGAAAGGAAAATTGACTGCTTAAAAATGAGCCAGTCTCTATGCACCTACGGCCCACAGGGGAGAAGGAAAGTGGACTATTGCTGCGGTATATGTTAGTGCTGTATGATGATACATAAATTGGCAGTTACTCCACAGTTTAGCCTTGTAAGTTTTTATCCTGCATTACGCTACATAACTTTTTTTTTTTTTCTTTTTTCTTTTATGTTTTAGTATCGGATTCGGATGGCAATGATGAGTTACACCTCAGAAAAGAGCATGCGCTCAAAATATTCGCTTACATTAATTCCTGGACACAAAGGTAAGCTGGATTCTCTTATTTTTTATTTTATTTTTTTTTATTTTCTAAAAAAAAAAAAAAAAAAAGCTTACATACAGGTAGTCCCCAGGTTATAAACAACATAGCACCTGTAGGTTTCTTCTCAAAGTGGTATTCTCTTCACATTAATTAGCTTTAAACATGTAGACAACAGTAAGGCTGGGTTCACACGGCTTAAATGCAGGGCCTAATTACGCCCCACAATTACGCCGTGGGGGCGGGAGCGGGGAGCCGGCACCTCGCCGGCCCATAGACTTGCATTACCAGCGGTGCGTATGCGCCACTGGTAATTCACATGTCACTTATCTCCCCCCTCGGCATATTCGCCAAGCAGGGAGAGGAGACGTAATCCATAGTTCTCTGAGAGCTCTGGATTACCGTAATGACTTGGACGTATTCCAGCCGTAATTTCCGCACTACGGCGCGTAATTACGGACTGAAATACATCCAATTTTAAGCCGTGTGAACATGGCCTAAATATAGATTACCAAATAAATTTCTGTTCTGATTTTGCTTACTCAAAGCTAGAGCAGTTCTTGCTGCTTGTGTACACAAGCCTCCCTAAATTACTGTCCATCTGTCTCATTGCTCCAACTGCAAACTCCAACTTAACTGGCCAGGATGGTGACTTCACTCCCTGCTGTGTCTTATCAGCAGCACATGATTTTATCTCTATTACTGACAAACTTTAACCCTTTAGAGCTCTGTCGACTTCTGCCCTAGTATTTAAACCTGTCTATTAACAATGTCCCTCTAAAAGGCTCAGCTAGGAATAGTAGAGCTGAAATGTAAATCACTGCTGTAGAACCACCCACAGCCTGAGCAGGTGTAGTAACTCTCCCTGGTGCAACAACCAAGTGAGATCCTGCACATGGCAATGTTGTGAGCCCAAAGATGTGGGATGATTCATCCCAGGTTATCCTTCTGGTAACAACTGGGGGAAGAGTCTGGTGGGTCATGTGCAAGTGGCTACAGCATATAACCTTCAACACCGCTAAAGGAGCGTGAAGGTGCCCAGGGCTGAAGTAAGTGGGGCATGACTCATGCCGTGACGTTGTGCTCTGAGTCAAGTCAAACAGTAGCTTCTGCTCTTCACAGCCAGCTTCAAGCTCACACTTTCTGGTCAGGCTGTGGGTGGTTCTACATCAGTGATTAGCATATCAGCTCTGCTATTCCGAGCTGATCCTGTTAGTGACATGATTTCTGGAGGTTTGTAAACTGGTATGCACAAGGCTACAGAACTATAGGGATAAAGTTTGTCAGTAACAGATAAGCTTCTGTTTTACTGATGAGATTTCTCATGAAGTGATGTCAGACAGGGCTCCTGGATCAATGAGAGCAGAGAGGTGGTAGCTACGTGTTTGAAGCTAATTATTGTGGTAAGCAAATCCCTTTAAGTACGAGTCGTATGCAAGTCAGAATGTAAATTCGATTTGTTTTATCTAGTACGCCGCTGTCTCTGTAAGGGCTTGTTCACACGGAGTTTTCACTCCGTGTTACAAGCGCTTTGTAGATCCGTCTTGGGGACAGACGGAGCGGACCCCAAGGCGGATCTAACAATTATCAGTGACTATCACTGCTCGTTGTGCTGAACACGCAGCGGCGTTCACATGAGAGATCGCCGCTGTGTGTTTCAAAAGCAGCGCTCAGCTCCGTCTTGAGAAGAATTGACATGCAATTCTTTTCAAGATGGACCCGAGTGGCGCTTTTGTAACATGCAGCAGCGATCTCTCATGTGAACGCCGCTGCGTGTTCAGCACAACGAGCAGTGATAGTCACTGGTAATTGTTAGATCCGTCTTGGGGTCCGCTCTGTCTGTCCCCAAGACGGATCTACAAAGCGCTTGTAACACGGAGTGAAAAACTCTGTGTGAACAAACTTAGTCTCGTAGACTTTGAATGGCGAAGGAGCACATGTGTTCGGCCACTGCTCCATTCAGAGATTTCCTTGCTGTACAACAGCAGCGAAAGGACGGACGTCTTGGAGTCCTCCTTAGCGAGTCCCCACATTTATTTTTATCCATCCTGACGAGCCTTTTTTGTAGTGGACTGCCTGACTGTACTTTGCCATTGCGGTATACAGAACATCCAGATGTAAATCTATTTAGTTTCTTAAGTGGTGTTTATCAGCTTTTTCTCTTTGATGAGAAAACAAAACCTTCTCTACATTCAAAAATATAGGTTGTATCAACTATTGTGTTTTGTCTAAATGCACGCTGATGTTTTATTTTTGGGTCCCTTCTATTTTCAGACAGTGTCTGTGCTGCTTTAAGGAGTATAAACATTTGGAGATCTTTAACCAAGTGGTATGTGCCCTTATTAACTTGGTAATAAGCCACGTCCAAGCCCTGCGGGACCAGCTTTTGAAAATTTGCACTACTAGCCCTGATACAAACTGGCAGGATGAGACGACCCCATCCGAGGAGCTGCTGAATGTGGAGAAGGAGCCTCAGGAGGAGGAGGGGGAAGAGGGGCCGTCGGAAACATGTAAAGCCCCCGAGAAGCCGTTAGAAGCTGCGAGGACTTGTAACCTGACAGAAGAGGACTCTATGAAAAGCACTGACCCGTTTAGTTTATGGAGTACTGACGAAAAAGAAAAACTGTTACTGTGCGTGGCAAAGATCTTTCAGATCCAGTTTCCTCTCTATACAGCTTATAAGCATAACACCCATCCCACTATAGAGGTATGTTTTATGGTTCTCCTATTTAGTGTTGGTATGAATGCTGCTTGTTATCGTTTAATAGCGATCACTAGAGCAAAACCTAAAGAGGTTCTTATGTTTCAAAAAATTAAATGGGATGTCTCGGCACGCTGTTTCACAGAGCCAAAAGCAGCTTCAGATTCATGCATCCTGTCTTTTCCTGGTCACACTGAAGGTGGTTCTTTATCGGTGATGTAGCACATCGGCTCCATATTCAAAGCTCTTCTAATTGCACTGAATTAAGAGCAGGAGCTCTATAGAGCGGAGGGCTTCAGAGCGCAAAGTAAACAAGTAATTACTCATTATTGTTAGGCCTCGTTCACACGACTTATTCTGCCGCGTATTGGCGCCGTACTGCGCGCCAGATTTGCGCTTCAGTACGGCGCCAATCCGCGGCAGCAATTACGGTAATCCACTGCTCCTCATTGAGAACAGTGGAAATCGTGCTCTCCTCCCGCTCGGCAAAATTCCGGGGCGGGGGGAGAAAGTGACATGACATTTTTTACGGCGGACGCGCCGTAAACAATGCATTGTTCTATGGGGCCGAGAGCGGCACCCCGCCCGGCTCCGGGCCCGCCCCTTATTCACGGCGGATTTGTGCGCTCAATACGGCGCACAAATCCGTCGGGAATAAGCCGTGTGAACACGGCCTTAGAGCTAACACTTTAGTAATTGAGCTGCCTGTGTCCTTTCTGCTGACCTATGGTGACCTTAGATAAGAGACAGAGCAGGGGAGAGCAGGTCGGTAACTTAGAGAAAACTGCGTGCACTCAACAAAACAAAAGGAAGCAGTATGTTTGGAAAAAGTCTTTATTTACCATTCCCTACATTTTGGAAGCTAATCTTTGTAGGGAGACAACGTTTTGTAATGAGCAAGCACCAAAGCTTTAGTCCCTCCTCCTGGGTCCTCAGGGACTACACTGGTGTGACTACATTATTTGCATGAGTTTATTCATACAACAGCCGTCATATATGAGCTGCATACATTGATGTCTATATACATGGTGTGTCTGTAGAGATTGTGACATGGACATGCTTGTGATAAGAAATGCCGCTATATCACTGTGGTGCCCGAGATCATGCCTCTAAGACCAAAGTATAGATATTTGTAACGTCCCTATGGGTGAAAAGCAGAGGAAGAAAAATGAATCCCACTAAAAAGTTGTCTTATCCAATAGTGATTTTTATTGCCTGACTATTAGGGACGTGCACCAGTGATGAGAACGGGCCACTGACCATCATGTGTAGACTGGCGAGGTGGCCGCACATGCACAACTCTCTCTGTTCAGTTTTATGGAGTTCCTAGTACAGTTTGGCGGTGTTCAGAACTCCTATTGAAACGAATGGAGATTGCCGTGCTCTGAACAGACACTCTTGGGGGACTTGTTCTAAAGATTGTTGGGCGTCCCAGAGGTGGGACCTGCCCCTGTTGGACATTTATTGCAAATTCTATCAATATGCCGTAAATGGGTGAGACAACCGCTTTAAAGGGTTTATGGTCCTTTAAAGGGATGGTGTACTACTAGAATATTCCATCTCTTATGAACGATTGTGAATCGACCTCTTCGAGCCGAACAGATTCAGCATAATGGTGCCCGTGTAGATCTGTCACCTTCACGGTTTTTCCCTGCGTATGTAACTACAATGCAGCCCCATTCAGAAGAATAGGGCTGCTTGGGTTTTCCTGAACAGCCAGGAGAGCCAGTGTGCATTGAAAATTTAGAGGGGGAGATACATCAGTGCTGCAACCCAGTAGCTCTTATTATAGGGGAAAGTGGGTCGAGAAGAGGAAGCTGCTTTAAGGCTATGCTCACACGGCTTATTTCGGGACGTATTTACGTTTCAAATAATGAACAATTAGATTAACATGAATTCCAATGTAAAATACGCCTGGTTATTCACACGAGGCGTATTTTAGCGACGTATTTGTGGGAGTAAAATAATCCGTAATACAATCGTAAAATTAAGTCCCTGTCCTTATTGATTGTATTTTGCAACGTAAATCCCCATAGAAAAGAATGGGGAATGTATTTCCCGACGCGAAATACTTTTACACAACTGACACGTATTTAAAACGTATTTCGGGACGTATTTGCGGACGTAATGACATGTTACATATAAGTACATAGCCTAAGGCCTCGTTCACACGGCTTAATTCAGAACATATTTATGGTCGGATTTCCGATCGTAAATACGTTCCGAAATCAGTCTGAAATAAGTTGCGGGCAATTTAATATTGCTTTTAATGGGAAATACGTGTTGTCGTTCAGACGACAAGTATTTCCGGGCCGTATTGCTGCCGCAATACGGCCGGAAACACAACGAGCATGTCAATTATTGGGCCGGATTTCGCAACGGATTCACCCCATGTAATGAATGGGGATTGTAAATCCGTCGTGAAATACGTGCCACACTAAGTGACACTTATTTGCAACTGATTTTCAACTGATTTCGGAACGTATTTATGATCGGAAATCCGAGATAAATACGTTCTGAAATAAGCCGTGTGAACATAGCCTAAGACCCCTTTGGTAGCAGCTTATCTCTAGTGGAATCAGATGATGCAAGGGGAAAGATGGGAGGCTTCTATAATCAGGCACTGGAGAGTCAGCTAGTCTGGACCACTTTTCTCTAATGTGTATTGGGGTCTGTAACCCCTTAAGGACCGAGTGTTTTTTGTCCCATTTGTTTTTTTTCTCCCCGGTTTCCAAGGGGCCTTTTCTTTATTTAATTCTGCCCTTAGACAGCCATAAAAAAGGGGCTTGTTTTTTGGGGGGCAAAGATATACTTTTTAAAAGGGTTTTCCTTTTGATCCCATATAATGTACGGGAAATCCCCTTTTCCCAAAAAATGCAAAAATTTGGAGCTCACAACACATAAATCATATCCAAAACCATCCAACTTTGCAGGTGGGGTTTTTGGGGATGGCTTTTGGGCTGCAGCAGGATCGCACCCAATGTATTTAAAGGGCGGCGGGCGGCTTCTTTCGGATCAAAAAATTTGGGACATTCCGTTCTTAGACACGCATCATTTTATCACTTAGTCTGAACGCTGATCGGTAAAAACATGCCCCATTTCTCAATGGGTTTTTGGGGCCCCGGGGCAGACGGACCCAAAAATCTATGTCTACACGGGGCACAAAAAAAAAACGTCCTTTTTTTCCCCAGCGTTTTTTTCATTTTCAAAAACGCAGGAAAAACGACATGTAATCATCTCCCCATAGACTTTCAAATTGTAAAAACCCCCCCTGCTTTCTCCCACTGACTTTTTTTTTCCTGTTTCGTTTCTTTTACTGGTCAATTTTGGCAACAGGGCTCTAAAAAAAAAAAAACCCCCGAGCGGGGGGCATAAAATTTACTACAGGAGCCTAGGAAAGGGGCCGGATTCTTTTGGCACGTTTTCGCTGCTTTTTTTGCCGGCGATTTTTAAATGAAAACCCTCCCAGGAACCCAAGTTACATCTATAAGGGTTTGGTAAAAAAAGGTTTAAATTAACCCCTTATCAAAATTTGCATAAAATGCTGTGTCCTTTTTTCCCTTTTTTTAAACCTTTTATAATAAAATGATCGCCTTTTGGGTCGCAAATAAATTTTTGCGAAAAATTCATATTTTTTCGCAAAAATTTTTTTTTTTTTTTTTACAAAATTTTGGCACAGAATTTTTTTTTTTTTAAACAGTTTTTTAAATAAAACCTTTTTTCAAAACATATTTTGGCCAAAATAAGTTCCCCGTTACAGACCTGAAAAAAATTTTTTTAATCGGATTTTAGCTCAATTTTTTTTTTCCCGTTTTTGGGGGCACAAAAATATATATATATTTTTTTTTTTAACAGATTTTTGGGGGCTAATAACGTTATCTCTCCTACGCCAAAAATACTTTTTTTCCCGATTTTGGCAAAAAAGAACCGGGTTTTTAAACTTTTTTTTGGCCCAAAAAATTTTTTTTTTTAACAGATTTTGGCGCTAATAAAGTAAATTTTGTTTTTCTGACAAAAAAATTTTTTTTTTTTTTTAAAGGGAATTTTTGGGCCAATAAATTTTTTGGGGGGAATTTTGGCCTAAAACCCTTTTTTTTTACAGTTTTTAGGGCAAATACAGTTATCTTGCGGGGATGCAAAATAATGTGGGTTTTTGTGGATTTTGGGGGGAAAAGAATTTTGGGGCAAAAATTTGAAAAAAGTAGTATCCCCAAAACAAAGGGAAGAAAGGGAGGGCTCACAATGGTTTACAGTAAACAAAAGGGAAGTGACTACTTAACATGTTAAACCCACCTGAAGGGTGTAGTTTCAACCCAAAGGGTTTAAATTTTTTTGGGGCATACAAAAAAAAAGGCAGAGCAAAGACGCTCCAAAAAAAAAGCTTTAAAAAACCGGGGGGATTTTTTTTAGCTGCTTTTGACAGGGAGTTTACAGAAAAATCAGTTTCCTGAACGTTTTTTGTAAATTCGTTTTAGGTGTTTTTTTTTCCACTGCAGTGTAGGAAAATAGCAAAAAACGCATCTAAGAAACTTAATTTCACACGGACCCCAAAAACACCAAATTTTAATATAGCCCCAAATTATATATTTATGTTTTGGGGAGTCTTAGATTCCCAGTGATACCAAAATTTGTATAGTTTTTTTATTTTTTACACTTTAAAAAAAAAAAAAAAAATACAAGCATCCAAATTTTTTTTTAAAAAATTTTCGTTGCAAAAACCATTTAAAATTTTTTTTTTTCCCAAAAAATGGACCCGTGGGGGGGAAATGTAATTTTTTATTGGTAACCCCATTTGGGGAAAACATGTGATTTTTTTTTTACTTTTTTATTCAAATTTTTTTAGGACACAAAATTTAAACCAAAACTCAAAATTTTAGTTTTTTTTTTTTAAGGGGTTTTTTTTCATAAATTAGGGGTTTTATTTTCATAAAAATTGGAAACCTTTTAAAACCCAAAAATTTTAACTTTTATTTTTTTAAGAGGGAAAAGGGGGGGTTGTTTTAAAAATTTTAAAGTATTTTTTGATTTTTTTTTAAAACCTTTTTTTTTTTTTTTTTTTTTTAAAACTACAATTTTTAAATCCCCTAGGGTAGTTGGGCCCACTAGTTTGGGGGAAACTCTTTTATACTGTTCTGCAAATTTTGATATTCAGGAAAAAGAGTTTACAAAAATGTGCGGGGTATGGGCAGGAAGCCATAGGAGCAAATAAAAATGGCAGCCCTTAAAACCTTCACAAGCCTTTTTTCAGCCTAGCAACTGCTCGCACCCTTTGACTTGGGCGGAGGGGAGGGAGGAACGTGACACAGCGGGGGTGCTTATTCGTGTAGACGTCAAAGCGTCTAAATGGTTAAAACAAGGGGGATTTTAAAACCAGCTTTCCCATCTGGCGCCCCCCGCCCTAGGGGTGGGCTTTAAGGGGGAAAAGAGCCTACTTATACCCAATTTGCTTGCCATGGGGTACTGGAACCCTTTTGGTTTCAGGCTAAGGGTTAAGGAAAATTTTCATCGGGAAAGTTTTTGTTTAAAATTTTTTTGGGTTTAAAAGGGGAAACTGTCACCTTTTTTTTTTTTTTTTAACATTAAATTTAAGAAAAAATGATTAAATTTTTTTCTTCGCCGTTTTTTTTTTCTGATTTTTAGATTTTTCAATTTGGATGCCCTATTAAAATGATTTTGGGGGCAGCATTATTTCTTCACTGCTCTTAGCAAGGGGAAAATTTAAGGGTTTAAAAATTTTTACAAACCGCTTTTATGCACATAGGGGCTTAGCCCTGACCCCCATTCCCCTTGACTTCAATTAAAGGGGAGACTTTTCTAGTCAAAAGGTGCTTGGGGCCTGGGAAAAAAACAAATGTGGCAGGGGGGGGGAAGTGAACTGTGGACATCTCCATTGTGACTGGGGATCCTGTGTTTTCTATACAAAAATTTGGGGTCTCCCCTTTATGTTAAACCCCGGGTTGTGGGTGAAAAATTGAGCAGACTACTGAAAAACACAGGATGTGTTAGACTATTATTAGGCTTAGTGGCCAAAGTGAAACCGTAGGGCTTAAGAATTATGAAAAAATATTGAAAGGGATATGGAAAATTAAAAAAAAAAAAAATTCATTAAAAAAAAAGGGTTTTTTAACCCCTAAAACGGGGGAGTTTAAAAGAAGTAATTTTTCAATTTCACCCTTCCCCTTTTAAAAAACATTTTTTTATTTTTTGGCTGTTTTTGGGAAAAAAAAAAATTGGTTTTTTTTTTCCCCCTAAACCCAATAGACAAGACACCTCCTCTTCTGTAGAGAACACTTTTTTACAGTCTCTCCCTTACCGGGGTCAATTGGGTTTTACGGGGAAAGTATAAAACCAAAACATAAGGGAAGGGGAAAAATTACAGCTCGCCCTTTTCCCCCGCAAAAAATGATTTTCCGTTTCACAGAGCATGGCTATAATCCTCTCCCCTAAAAATCAGGAGTCGACTTTCCCGTTCACGTCCCCAAAGTCCATTGTTATTCCCGTGAAGCCTTTTTCCCATAAAAAGCAGGGCTTGTTTTTCTTTTTTTTTTTTTTTTTTTTTTTTAAAAAAACCCCTTCCCGGGGAACATGGCTGCCCTCATTTAATTTTTATACATACTTTAACATATAATAGTTTCAGTAATTGGTACTGGGGAAAGGGCCTTTGAAAGTTGAAACCATAACTTTGGGTTTCCAGGCCCAAAAAAACACCCAAACAAATGGGAAAATAAAATTAAAGAAAATTGTACATATAAAGCAAGTCCTTTATATATAACACCAGAAAAAGCGGATGGAAATCACTTTCTGTGATGAGACAGGAGCTTTATACTATATACACAATGTACCCGAAAACAAGAAAGTAGGGCCTTTTCCCAACTGCCAAAGGGGGAAACCGGGCCCCTCCGGCACATGTAAAAAAGCAGTACAGGGAAAATTTTTGTACCCGCACGTACTGTAAAGAGGGGCTACTAGACCGCCAAACACTGCATGTGTGGCAGGAATTAAAAAAAGGTTTTATGCCATTTCCCACCAGCAATGTTAAAAAGCCAAATTTTAAAAACCCGGGCCTCATTTTTTAAAATTTGCCAGACCGCTTTTTTTTGGCACAGGTTTGCGCTAAAAACTGATGTCCGTTTTTAATTTCCCGCCGGCCCAGTACAATGACTGTACAGGAGTCTGGCAGATAGAGCATGTTTTACAATCCAGTGGACTTCAAAACTGAAGAGAAAAAAAAAAGAGTTGCCCTGTTAATTTATTCATACATTTGTAATCGGTAAAGCCAGGGCTGTAGAGTCGGTAAACCAAGGCTCCGACTCCTACTCCCCCCATACATAGTTTCATTTAAAACTTTCTGGGTTAAAAAAAGGTAACATCAGGCTTTTTATCACCTTTTGATACAATTTAAACAAGCTTTTTTAGGTAGAACAGACACTGACAAAGCAAAAGGAACAATAATTTTTTTCTTTGATGTTCAGGGGTCCATATCCAACCCTCCACTACAGCTTTGTACTGAGGCTAACTGTAATTTTTTAGACAAGCATCTTAGCCCTCTTATACCCTACATTTGACTTTCAAAATCTTTAGCATCTGCAGATTCTTGACATGGGAACTTGCCCTTGTTTTCTGTTTTTTAAACCCAGTAAAAAAAAATAAACTTTTAAATTTTTTTTGTTCGTATTTTTAAATTCCCCCCCTTTGGTTTTTCCAAAACGCCCCGAAGCCTTCTGGCTTTTTGATTTAATTCAAGGCAGTCTTTACCAAAACTCCCCCTTTCCCAGGTCCCTTCTACACGTTCCCAAAAGTTTTTTTCAGGGGCTGGACTTGGATACAAATTTAAACCTTTTCTTTTAAAATGTGTTTTTATTGGTTTCAAAGGGCTTGGAAAACTGGGTGGAGGCCCAAAACAGCAACTCTTCTTAATTGTCATTTTAACCATGGGTTTTTCGCCAATCCCGACGCTTTCTTCAGGTCAATTTTCCCCGTTGAAACACTTTTCGTTTTTTTTTATACCCATAGTAAATGATTTTATTTGGGGTAACTCATCTTGTAGGACCCGCATTGAATCAACTTTTATCCTGGTTTAAGGGATCCTTTTCATCTTTGGGGTGTGAAACATCCCAATCATCAGGCTTCCCTTCCCCCCAAATCTTGAAAGAGTTCCCTTTATTTTTTTTGATCCGTTCCCCTCCCTTTTTTTCCTTTTATTCTTCCAAACCCCTTTGCCTCCATCAGAGCCCCGTCTATGGACTTTTTATCTCCCTTGCCCCAAAACCCTACAAACCCTTTTCCAATTTTTCAATTTTTTTTATATTATTTTTTGGGAAACTCCCGGGGGGGAAAAAAACCCCCCCCCTTTCCCCCCTTAATAAAAGGGGAGATTAAGTTGAGTCGTCTTCAACCTTTTTTTTTTGTGCCTTTGTTCCAAAACCCCCGGGGTAAGGGGAATGGGATCTGAGAAGTAGTATTGCCTTCATCAGATCCTCCTTCATAGATGATCTAAAATCTGATCTCCTTTTTTTCCGGGCTATAGAACGGCCTCTCTACACTAACTTGGGTTGGGGCAAAGCGGTGACCACAGGCGAAACTATCTCTAACAATTTCTGGGTGTAAAAGAATTGCCTCAGGCACAGTCAGTTTTGATGAACGATTTCAACTCTTCTCCCCATCCATCCCGTATCACTGCCTTTTAAGAGCCAAAACTTTATATTTCTGTTAGGGACAAAATACAGCACACAGCAGCATTAAAAACATACATTTGAAACTTGTGGCACATGTAAAATGCATTACTGATATTCTTATTGATATACATGCATAAAATATAGGATTTAGTACACATTTTGCCCCTCCATGTAGCCAAGGCGCAAAAGGGTATGTTCACAGAGAATATTTCCGCGCATATATAGCACTGCAATGCGCCCGAATTACGGTATGAGTGCTATGATTTTGCAGCATATTCCTCAATGCGTACTGGGCACCAGGAGAAGGAAGTGATGCTAGCCAGTGCGTACTTTTAAAGCAGCAGGCGTATAGTGCGCACCGCTAAACGCCATCTAATGCCTGTGGAACATACCCATACATTCAGAGCAACAGGCTCCCTTAAAGGGAATGTGTCATCAAAAAATGACATTGTTTAACTCACATTTTTATGTTAAACACATTTTGTAGGAATTTTTGGTTGTTTTTTTTTAAATTTTCCAGATCACTTTCAGTATTTTTTTAATAATTCTTAAGTCCTGCAGTTCTCACTTTGGCCACTAAGCCTAATAATCGTCTGACACTTCCTGTTCTGTTTAGAGAGCTTTTCAGCAGTGTGCTCATTATCAGTAACCTCAGGGTCACACTGAAAGGAGATACCATTGTGTACAGATAACACAGAATCCAGCAGTCACAAGAGGAGATGCCACAGCTCCCCCTTTCCCCTCCCTTCACAGTGAAAACTCTCCTATAGAAGTCTATGGGACAGAAACTGTCTTAAGAATCCTATGTGCATGACAGCTGCTGTAAAGTAACTCTGACTGCGGTTAAAGCAGTGCAAGCAAGCAGGTCTTCCCCACAATCGTATATAGACGGACTAATAGAGAAATCTACAATCGGGAAATAAAAACGACTGAGAGGAAAAGCATATGGATCAGGGGCTTGATTTAATAAGTTAAAAAAAAAAAATAATTGGCGACATATTCCCTTTGACACTGATTTATAAGGACAGCCAGGTGGGAAAAGTGCAAGTGTGAGGCAGCCACTCCTGCAAATGCACAATGCAAGAAAAATGTGTTAGCCATGACCTCCATTTGCATAGGTGATGGTGCTGTTGTGGTTACAAAAAGCAAATTCTCGAAGACCAAACAAAGTGGCATTCAATAGGCACTAAAATTCATACAAACATTAAACCTTTGGAACATTTAAATTGCATTACTGCTGTATTTATACAATCATAAGTTGAAGGTTTTTAGTGCTCATTTTAATCATTTATTTTTCTGTCAACATAACTACGGGAGGGTTTGTTGTTTGTTTTTTTGTGGTTGGACATGATGCATTTTATAAGGGTATCATTTAATAGAAGATGGCATTTATTGAGAACACCCAAAAATGTTTTTCTGTAATGGGGGGGGGGGAAAAAATCACAATTTTTTTTTTTTTCCTGTTTGACTTCTTAAAGGGGTTTTGCCACGATGTAATGTTGACGTGGGATCCCCCCCAAAATGGGTATTTAATCACTTTTTTTCTAAATATATGTGATTACAAAAATTGCAGCCTGAGAGAGCTACAGGCTGCCTTACCTGCCCTTAGTTACTTAAAAGTTTCTGTTAGATACGGCCTGACAAGAGCTGCTGGCCGGGCTTGCGCAGAGAACACTTCTTATCTGATGAAAGGGAGCTGAAGAAGCTTTCAGGCACCAGGTAGAAATATGTTGTGTTTTGTATACAGAATCCACTAGTTGTAGTTTGATTATTTGAGTGAACATTTCACCACGATGCCCTTATGCAGCTCTGTGCTAGTCCGCTCGCCTCTCGTTCATCAGCGTGGCTTGTGTACTTATGCTTTCTTGGCATATAAGCATGTCCTGGTAAAGTTCCCCTTCACAGACTACTCCCCCCCCCCCCACCTCCTCCAATTATTTGACAGGATCGAAGAAGAGTCCTCTTCAATTTTTATTTTTCCCCCCAAAACAAATTTCTCTATTATTATCAGACCACAAGGCTACTTGACTACTAGATAATGAGTGCTTGTATTCTGTCTTGAAATATGAATGTATTGCCTAGAATTACGGCTCCCTTAGAATGTCGTGTCACCATGCTGTTTCACAGAGCATAAACGGTTTTAGATTTATGCATCCTCCCTCTTGCTGGTCAGGCTGTGAGAGGTTCTGTAGCAGCGATTAGTATACCAGCTCTATATTCCCAGCTCTTCTAATTGCACTGACATGAGAGCAGGAGATCTGGCGCTCTGAAGCTTTCTGCTCTAATCATCTTTGTTTGTTAGAGATAATATTTTGTTCTCAAGCTGCCAGCATCCTGCGTTGACGTCACTCCCTGCTCTCAGATAAGACAAAAACCAGAGATGCGAGCAGGTTGGTAAACTAGAGAAACCTGTGTGCACTCAAAAAAATGTTGTCTTCTCTATCTCCTCAACAAAGCGATATATTGGGGGAAAAAGTCTTCATTTACCGTTCCCTACATGTTGAAAACGAATCTTTGTAGTGAGACAACCGCTTAAACAATGTGCTGCTTGCAAATCAGACTTTAAGGGCTTGTCTGCCTTCTATTTAAAAATACAAAAAGGCAAGCCTTAGGTGGAACCCTTACCCCTTATTCCCCCCCCCCCCCCCTTTTTTTTTTTTTTTTTTTAAATAATCTACACTATTAATTGCTCATAAGATAACTTATTATGAGAGCCCCTTGAGGAGCCTTTCCATGATACACTATATGGGGGGGGGGGGTGGGGGGTATATTTTGACACATCGGTCTTTAGGAAACCTGGGTAACAATTTTGATTTTCAACACAAATATATATTTATGTATATATATGTGTGTGTGTGTATATGTAGAGAGAAAGAGACACTACATAGAGCTACATTAGCTCTATTTCCTGAACATATGTTCTTAATGCACAGAACACAAGTGTGGTAGATGGTACAGTCTTATTATATTAGTTTATAATATGGTAGCAGAGGATGCACCACTGCATAACTACCCTGTTTCCCTGAAAATAAGACAGTGTCTTATATTAATTTTGCTCCTAAAGACGAACTAAGACTTATTTTTAGGGGATGTTTTTTTTTTTTTTTCTATGAACAATAATTCACATTTATTGTTGAACAAAACATCAACATGTATTAATAGAACTGTAGTGATTTCATCACCTACATCAGCATCAGCAGCCAAACTCTGAATTGCATAAAAAAAAAAAATGCATTAGGTCTTATTTTCGGGGAAACGGGGTAGGAGGACTCAGGATTCTGGAAAGCTGGGTAACAATTCCTATGGGAGCTTTATTTGCGGTTATTCCCTTGTGACGGTTTCTTTTCAACAACTTGAGAGAAGAGGAAAACTTCTTACACGGCACAGGCTGCAGCTGCTTCTTCACTTGGCAGTGGTTTCAGATATCATAAACTTTACAACTGCCCCAAGCAATATTAGATAATCTATTTGTAGTAGAGGCATTGTAATCTGAAGGACACGTGTTCCAAGGAGATTACATAACCTGGCTATACTTCAGAAAGGCTGCTTACAAGTAAAAGGTTTCTATTTAGGCCTAGTTTTAATTTTGCAAATTTCCTGTCCGTGGATAGTGTTTAATTGCTTTAAAGTACCCCCTGTACCTGCGTGCATTGACTTTAAAGACTATTGTAATATATCCACGTGGTATGTCATACATATCTGATAGAAGCCGGTCCTGCCTCCTCCATCTGAATCTATGCTGAGATGGTCACCACATCCAGAGAATGGCTGGAGAGCTAGCTGCACGTGCTCCGCTGTTTCCATAGCTCTGTAGTTGAGTGGAACCGGCCTTGTATGTATGTGGCCACCCATCCATTATTCCTCTTGTGTGGGTATGGTGGTCACCTTGTTTCAGGGAGACACCATTTTTCGACATGGGTGTGTGTTTCAGTGGCAGCACCTGCATCTATCAGACATTAAAGGGTTTTGGTTTTTTTTTTTGCTACAAAGATCATATCTCTAATGGTGGGGACAGTAAAAAAAAAAAAAAAGCACTTTTGCAATTGGTTTGGATTATCTAAATCATTTAGTATAGCAGCTAAAAGCTAATCTGTGTGTTCCACACCTAAAACTGCAGCCTGAGGTCTGGCCCTCTTTTCTGTGATTGACTGACATTTCATTCAGCCTGTGCCCTGATTGGCAGCCCGCCGGCCCCATAGACATTAATTATTCTCTGCGCGTATACGCCGTGAATAATTGACATGTCACTTCTCTCCCCACTCGCCGTATTGTGCGAGCGGGGAGAGGAGACGTAATCCATAGTTCTCTATGAGAACTGTGAATTACCGGAATGACTGGGGCGTATCTCGCCCCGTATTTCGCGCTTTACGGCACAAATTATGGGCTGAAATATGTCCCAGAATAAGCCGTGTGAACATAGCCTTACAGGATTTCAGGAGTCACAGTGTTCAGGAGGCCACGAGACAGAGTTGGTTCTCTTTTTATTAGCTGCACAGGTATAGGCCCTCTAAAGCAGTTGTCCTGTAGCTCAGTCTCTAGGCTTAAAAGGGTCATCTTGCTACAAAGATTAGGTTTCATCATGTAGGGAATGGTAGTTGAAGACTTTTTCCAAATATATTGCTTTTTTTTGGTTTTTAGCTTTGAGGAGATTTTATCTGCTCTAGGTGCACATAAGTTCCTCTGGTTAGTCTTGGTCTCCCCTTCTCTCATTGCTCTTTGTCTTATCTGATAGCAGGGAGGGAGGTCACCAAAGGAAAGCAGCTTGTGTTTGTTATCTCTAACAAAGGAGACTAATTATTTTGTTTACCTCGAGCTCTGAAGCGCTCTGCTTTACAGAGATGTCCTGCTCTCATGTTAGTGTAGTTGGAAGAGCTGTGAATACGGAGCTGATAGGCTAATCACTGCTATAGACCCACCCACAGCCTGATTAGGAAAAGACAGGATGCATGAATGTAAAACTGCTTTTGGCTTTGTAAAACCGTATGGGGAAGCAACCCTTTTAATCCCCATTCACATCACATTGTTCGCCTCTGTCAGAAAGTTATCCCAATGTATACCGTGGTGAGGCCGAGCCATTGGAACCCATCCTGTTTTGGGCTACATCTGCTCCATTTTCTGTACATAAGTTCCTTATGCACAGAACAATTTCCCCAACATATATGCATCTGTATGGACGTGAAAGGGTTTGGGATACACTTTCACGTCCAATACAGAATGCATATATGTTGGGGAAATTGAGCAAATGTAGCCTGAAAGGGACTACCGCCAGGGTATATATTGGGATATGCTTTTCAAGGTATACTGTTGGTGGCCAGAAACGTGCTATGAATGAAGCCTCACTGTAATATTGTTTTATATATTTAAGGTTTCCGTACAATGATTTTTTTCTGTCAGCCCTGCATTTTCATGATTCCCCTCTGTGCAGTAGTTTATAATATGAGATTTCTAAGGGTATATTCATACGGCGTAATTTCGTCACGCATCTCGCCGCGTATTTGCGCTCTAATACGGGCGAGATGCGCGCCGAAATTACAGTAATCCATAGTTGTCATAGAGAACTATGGATTACGCCTCCTCTCCCCGCTCAGACAATACGGCGAGCGGGGAGAGAAGTGACATGTCAATTATTCGTGGTGCATTCGCGCTGCGAGTAATGCATGTCAATGTGGCCAGCGGGCTGCTGGCCCCTGCACACCGCAGGAGTACGCACTGATCCGTGTGAGCTCCCGAGACATATGATATACATGGTGAGCATAGCCTTATTGTGTGTTCCCCAGCAGAAATGGGCAGGTTTTTTTTGTGAACCTGCATAATGTATATGGTGCAGCATCCGCAGACTGCCAGAAAACTGCCTGCGCCAGCTAAAGTTCTGATCACATCCACTTGTTGTAATGTCTATACATTGGTGTTTGATTCTGTTTCCTTGTTCTTTCAGGATATCTCTGCTCAAGAAAGCAATCTCTTAGGGGCCTTCTGTGACATGAACGTAAGTGTAAAATGACTGTTCTTTTACTAAGCAGGAAAACGTCCTCAATTTTCACTTATGGTGGACTGTGGGCATCGGTTCCTGGAGATACCAGAGTCTCTGCAGAACTGAAACAAATAGATTTAAAGACATTGCAGCTCATCTATCAATAAGCGTAGTTGTGGTCAGCACCAAAACGATAAAAATCCCCCCGTGTCGCGGGAGTACATGCGTACTAGCGTGAGCTCCCGAAACACATGATGTGCTGTACACGCCGCAGTACATCGTGTGAACATAACCTTAGTCATAGCATGTTATTGTTTTAATACACAATGGTTAAAAGCAATATGACCAACCAATGAGAAGCAAGTGGGCAAAATCCACACAGATGAGGTTAATGACAATCAACAAGTTAACTCCTTCAACAACACAAAGCACAAAGAGGAAGGGAAAGAAAAAAGGGAAACGCCCCCCCCCACAAGCACAATAAATAAATATTAAAGGGGTTTTGCCAAGAAGTGATTTCTTCACCTGACAGGCTGATACTCCCCTCTTGAATGTTGAAAAAAAGGGGCGTTGTGTTCCTGTGTTTAAAAAAACAAGTACCTCCTCTGTGATGTCATCACTCCACCTCACGTGCATGTTCCCAAGGCTGATATTCAGTCTCTCTAGTTGAGCAAACATGTTTGGCTAATCCACAGAGGATAACTGTATTGTGCACAAGCGATACGGGTTTTGTTTTCTCCCTCTTATCTGCTCAGGAGTAAAGATAAGCTCCGAGCAGTCAGTGTTCACTGACTACAGACAGGGGGAGAGGGAAGAGGGCTGAGCAGGGAGAGTCTGCATGTTTACTCAGATAATTACATTCCAACCAGAGTATTCTCTATACAGCAGACACAGCCTCTGACACAGAAACAAAGCTGCCCAGTAACACTGCTTTTTTTTCCTCCCTCTCCTTAGTCAGGCTGCAGCTCTCAGAGGCTTCACTTTTTTAATCACATATATTTAGAAAAGTGATTACCCATTTTGGAGGATCCCACGTCAACATTAGATCGTGGCAAAACCCCTTTAAGGATAAATCAATAAATCATTCCTTAAATTCATGCCTTTATGAAATATTGTACCAAGCCTCCAAATCCAAAACGCCTCCCTATGTAAAAGTAATTTTTTTCCTATAATTTATCCATACTGTTGAATAGTAAAACTTTCTTTGTTGCCCATAGCAACCAATCAGAGCTCGGCTTTCTTTTTTTAAACGGGTCTGAAAAATTAAAAAGCTGAGCTGTGATTGGGCAGTCTTAGTGTTGGGGTATGTTCACACGATGTATTGCGGCGTGTACAGTACGTGCCGCAATTCATCGTGTGCTTCGGGAGCTGATCAGCATGTACTCCCACGACGCATAGACATAAATTACTTGTGGCGCGTAAGCGCCGCGAATAAGTGACATGTCACTTATCTCCCCACGCGTACAATGAGATCGTATTGTACGCGCGGGGGGGCTGAGGCATAATCCATAGTTCTCTGACCGTCATAGATTACCGTAATTATGGGGCGCATTTCACCGCATATTAAGTGCAGTACGAAATGTGCTCCAAAATAGGCCGTGTGAACAGACCCGGTTTGTGTGCCACTCGTGGCCGTGGGGATGGCACACGAACCAGACAAATACCGGTTGGATAAACCGACCGGTATTTGTCCATTACCGTATAAACGGGCCCTAATTGGACACACCGGAAACGGCTGTGGATCTGGTGACCAAAGGAGGTTCACCTTTTAGGGCTAGTTCACACGGCTTATTGCCAACGTAATTGCGGGGACGGGTTTCGCCCCGCAATTACGCCGGCTGCCATGCAGCGGGGCTGTGGGCCGGATACTCGCCGGCCACATAGACATTCATTACTCACGGCGTGTACACGCCGTGAATAATTGACGGGGAAAGGAGACGGTTCTCTATGAGAATTGTGGATTACCGTAATGCCTGGCACTGATTTCAGCCGTATTGTAGCGCAAATACGGCGCGTAGTACGGCTGAAATCAGTACCATAATAAGCCGTGTGAACGAGCCCTTTACAGAACAGGCTTTGAAGCCACTTAATTTAGTTCTGCCTCCTAAGGATTTCAACACTTGGGATTAAGGTCATGCACGGAGTATGAAGTTTGGAGGAAGAAGATACAAAACAAAGAATCCAAGGTCTTGAAGTTTTGCAGGGCAAAGAAAACGTCCTTCAAGCAGGAAATGCTGCTATTCAGCTGCAGAGAAGGGAGGTAACATGCAGCTGAGTTAAAGGGAACCTGTCACATAGGTTATGCCCCCCCTGCTGAGGACAGCACAAGCTAGTGTCAGACATGCTGTTTCCAGCGCTGTGCCCCTTATTCTATAAGATGCATCAGTTTTAGAGCATTTACCCCTCAAATCTAATTCATGAGCATGTGTTAGCTCCACCCACCAAAGGCTAACTCCACCCATCTGACAGTAATGCACATGTTTCTACCTATTCAAAGTAATAGGTTTATCAGTTAGGGGTTAACCTCAGGTGGGCTGGGTGTGAAAAAACTGACTCTGAAGGACTCTTCGAATGACTCTTCTAGCTGAAAACTGCAGATTTGAGCATTAAATACACGAAAACTACAGCATCTTACAGGATAAGGGACAGAGCGCTGGGAACAGCATGTCTGACACTAGTTTGTACTGTCCTCAGCCAGGGGGGCATAAACTATGTGACAGGTTCTCTTTAAAGCACAAGCTAGCACAGAAAACATCACAGGGAAATGAACATTAGTTTCATGCAAGATATTTAAGAATTTCTGTTCTTTCCGCTACTGTGGTCAAGTGATTAAAGTAATGCCCCCGCTGCAGCCAGTCCCCGTGTTACGAACGGGATGGGGGCTGTAGGTTTGTTCTTGAATTTGTACGTAAGTTGGAACAGGTATATTTATTAAATGTTACAACAGCACAAACGTGTGTTTTTTTTAATTTATTTATTTTTGACAGTGCAGGAAAAGGTTTTTTACATTTGTTTTACCGTCTGCCCCTGTTAAGAAGATTTCACCTCCTTTTCACCTCATGTTCTGCTGGAACTTGTCATTCCACAGCTACTATCTGCTGTGGAAATGGAACTTCAAGTGCCAGCATTCCCCAAAAGCCTTCGTTTGTAACTAGGGGACAGATGTAAGTCGAGGACTGCCTCTATAGTTACATGAGCCATAAATGTGACAATTTAAGGATGTTTCTTCTAATTTTATGTCAGGGTGTTAAGGTGTTGTGATTAGTGTGTGCACAATCCTTCAGCAGTCAGTGGAGACAAATTAGGGATTTTATTGTGCAAGAACGGCTCCAGTTTCCTTTAGTAACATTAGGTTTTGCAGTTAGTTTTTTTAGTGTCTGGTTTTCTGCCACCAATATTGGGTCAACCAGTGTATGAATTTTTATTTGTTAATACAAATTTTTTTCCCGCTTTTCGTTTTTGGGGGTTTGAAGTCCCCCCTGCACCTTTTCCGTTAGTTTGTTTCCCTTTTGGGAAAGAATGGGCTTTCTCTTATGAAGGATTGCTTTGAATATGGATCCCCGGATACGCTGCCCTTTTTAATTGCTCATGCATTCATCCCCTGTTGTGGCCAATTTTAAATTTTTCACTCTTTCAGGGGTTTTTTTTCCCGAATTGGGATTTATGGGTGGAAATTTTTAAAAGGGAAGGGAAAACCCGTACAATTAGAGAAATCATAGCATTTCAAAGCATTAAGCTCTTCTCACACTGTGTTCGTAATGTCCGTTAGGGGTGGTTAAAAAAACTATGTAAATTAAACCAAAAATTTCCCCTTTTCCACATAGGGTTAAAAAGGGGGCATGTTGCTGTTTTTTCCCATAAACCCTTTAATTTTTGTGCTAAGGTTCATTTCTTTACCTGGAAATTTTCACTTTTAAGAAACCCCTTTTTTAGAGAAAGGGGTACATTTTTTTTTTTTTTATGGGCATTTTTCTGTGAGTTACTTTCAGGTTAAAAATTTTACCCGGTTTTTTTGTTTTTGTGTAAAAATTGCTCAATATGGGAAAAGTTTGCCCTTAAAGCGCCTTTAACCGGAATTAATTTAAAATCAAAAGAAAACCCAAGATTTTAAAATTGATTTCCGGCGGAAAAGGGAAAAATTTTTCCCCCCTTGAGAAGGAAGGAAAAAAACCCAAAATTCATTTCCCGGCCCCTTTCGGTTGGGAGGGGTTTTACTTTTTCCATTTTTTGCCAATTAACTGACTGTTTTTTTGCATTTTTAACAAAGGTTTCTTTATGGGAAAAGACCTTGGGGGGGGCACTCCACAGCGCCCCCTCCTTTTAATTTTTGGATTTGGGTTAAGGGGTTTTATTTTTTTCCGTTTACATGTAATTCTTCGCAAGGGAGCCTTTAAGGGACTGTGGGTTTTAAAAGGGATTTTTGAGCCAAATCAAATTTTTTTTTTACAACTTAACAAACAGCTTTTTTCCGGGGTTTTTTTGGGGCCCCCTCGGTTTTTGTGCAAAAAATTTTTTTTAAGCTTTTTTTCAACAAGCCGGAAACCAGTAAGTTTTTCCTTTTTTCCCAAAATTTTCAACCTTTTTTACCGAGGTGGCAAAATTTCCCCGAAAACAGCCTTTTTCTTGTAGGGTTTTTTAAAACCCCAAAATGATTTGGGTCAAATACCTTTTTTTAAAAATTTCTAGGCCCCCTGCCAGGCTAAATTTTTAAAATTGAAAAAATAACCTGCCATAATTTGAAATGCGCCCTTTGGGTTAGAACTTTTCCCCCTTTGGCCCCCTTTTAAAACCCCTTTTAAAACCTTTTTTTCCCCTTTTAAAGCCCCAAATAAAAATTTTTAGGACAATTAAAAACTTCTTTTCCCCGGTTTGGGTTTTATAGAGGGATTCCTTGGTTTTGGAAGGTCCAATTTTTTCAATTTAAATTTTATTTCCCGTGTTTTAGGTTTTTTGGTTTTTTCACAACAAAAGGAATACCACCGGAAAATTTTTGGCGATTTAAGGTATTTTTTAAGGACCGGAAAAAAATTTTTTTTGAGGGTTTTTTCCCAAATTGTGCCCCGCAAAACCAAGGGAAACTAAGGCCCAAAAAAAACAAACCCTTCTTTCCTTGTAAGTTTATTTTAAAAATGGCCAAATTTTTTACCGCCTTTTTTTGGTTTTGAAAATCCGGGAATTTTTGGAAATGTGGCAACATTTTTTTTTTGATTAATTTTTGCCAAAGTTTCCCGTTTTTTGGTTTTTGGTTTGCCGGTTACTGGATTCTTGTACCTTCGGGCTTTCAAAAGGGGGAAAAAAATCTTTTTTTGGAGCAAATTTTTAGGACCAAAAAAACCACGGTCCTGCCAAAAAGGACAAATTTCTTGCCCGGGTTTTTCCCGACGTATTTGGTTTTTTCCTAATTTTCTATTGGTTTTTTACCCAAGGGGTTTTTTTTTTCCCCTTTGCCAAACCCAAAGGGGGAGCTCCCTTTCAATTTGGGGTTTCCTTTTTCAGGCTACTTTACTACCACCCCAAAAGCAGCCAAAAATTTGTCTTTTTTGCTTTGTTTTTTTATGGGTTTTTTTTTACAAGTCAAGCCCCAAGCTGCCAAAAAATTTTCCCAGAATAAAGACCCCTATAGCTGGGTTTTGGCCCCCTTGTTTTGGGGAGGAAAGGCCCCGAGGGTTTTTTTGGGGTTTTAGTTTTTTAAAATTTTTTAAAACCCCTTTTTAAAAGATTTCCTTTTGGGGGGTTCCATTGTCCTTTGGTTGTTTGGGGGTTTACGGCCCCACTGGACTAAAAGGTTTTCGTCCCTTTTCCCGGGGGATTTTGCGCGAAACCTTTTTAAAGCTGAGTTAGTTTTGCGGCCCGGTCGGGCCGGGGGGGCAGCTGTAAAATTTTTTCAAACTGACATTTGCACCCCTCGGGGGCCCCCAACCCCCGGATCGGGCCCGGGGGGGGGCAGGGGGGGGGGCGGTTTTAAACCCCCCTTTTTAAATTTTCGCGATGATTGGGTCGCCCTTTACTATTTAGGACGCGGAGGAGATCGATCCTGCCTGGGGGGCTCTGTCGGGGGTAGGGGAGCAAACGCGCACGGACAGGGCGATCCAAATTCGGGTCCTGAAATCCATAAAAGGGCCCCCACGGGGGGCAGAGAATTTCCTTTCCGGGGTTTTTGTGACGTCACGAGGCCCCCGGGGCCTCGCTTTTTGGGCAAAGGGGGCCCCGGCAAAAAGGGACTAAAGTTACCATGGAAAAAACCCGTCATGCAACAAGCTTTTGTAAATGATTCCTATTTTAATGAGAGATCTTAAAAATCTCTCAAATTTAAATCCCTTTTTGGGGAAAAAGTAAAAAAAATAACATGAAAAAAAGTGAAAAACAAGGGGAAAACACAAAACAGTAAATTAAAAAAATATTTTCACACCCTTTTTTCCCCTTTTTAAACGGGGGCCAAAAAAGCCCAAAAAATTTTGACAAAAATAAATTTTAAAATACCCATATTTGGTAAACGCCGGGGTGCGTTTCGACCCTGGGCCTTTTAAACGGGGGGGTTAAAATAACCGTTTACGGGTTGAAAGGCTTAAAAAAAAAAAAAAAAAATCCGCTTGGCTATTGGGGGGGTCCCCGGGCCCTTTAAAATTTTTGGAATTTTTAAAAAAAACGTTAACCAAAAAACCCCAAAAAGCCCCCCCCCAAAAAAGGTTTTTAAAAAATTTTTAAAAAAGCTTTGTTTTTATCCGCCCCAAACAAAAGTCCTTTTTACCAAACTCTTTTAAAAACGGAAAAAAAATAAAAAAATTTTTTATAGCTTTTTCCAGAAGATAAAAACCCATGGCAATTTTTAAAATAAATCCCCCCACCCCGTTTTACCCCCCCCCCCCCCCCCCCCCCCCCCACCCCTTTTTAAAAAACTCCTTTTCTTTTTTTTTTAAAAAAGTTTCTTTTCCAAAAAAAATTAAAAAAAAAAACTTTATAAATATTCGCCAATTTTTAAACGTTTGGCCCGGGTTGGGTAACTTTTTTAACCAGGGTTAAATTGCCACGGTTTGGGCCCTTTTTTTAAAATAAAAAAATTTTAAAAACCTTAAAATAGGAATTTTTTTTTGGGGGATATTTTTTTTCTTCACCCTTTGGGCCTTCCAAAAAATGGGTTTTTAAAAGGGGGGATTTTTAAAAAAGGGCCTTTTGTACCCCCAAAAATTTGAATTTTTCCCAAAAATAAAGGGCCCCCAACCCCCTTTCCCCCCCGCAAAAAAAAAGTCCCTACAAAGTTCCCAAGAAGAAAAATTTAAAAATTTGGCTTTAGAACCTAAGGCGGATTGCAAAAGGGTAAAAATTTTTTGTTGAAAAAAAAGGGGGTTTAATTGGGATTTTAAAAAGCCCGAATAAACAAAAAAAAAATAAAACAATTGGGGTAAAATTTGGGTGTAATTTTTTATTAACTGCCCAGTTTTAAAGCCCACCCTGTTATTTTTTAAATTTTTCATACCTTAAAAAAAATTAAAAATAAAAAACCATAAAAAGAAAATTGGGGTTTTTATTTTGTTTTTTTTTAAAACAAACTCACATAAACCTTTTTTTAAAAAGTGAAAATTTTGGTTTTTTTTATGCACCCCAAAAAGGCTACAAATCAAAAAACAAAAATTTTTCCCCGCCCCAAAAAAAAAAGCCCTTTAAAACCAAGGGGTTCCCCCCCACAACCGGGAAAATTTAAAAAAGTTTTTATGGCTTTTTTCCAGGAAAGGGTAGGACAAACAAAAAAAAACGGGAATTTTTTTAAGGGTTAATTAATTTAACTTTTGTAAAATTAATTTTTTAAAACCCGGGGAAAAAATTACTTTTTATAAAATTTTTATTTTTCCCAAATTGGGGGAATTGGGGACCGGAAAAAAACCCTTTAATAAAGGTTAATTTCAACAAATTCCAATTTACCCCTCCCCGGCCCGGGAATTTCTTTAAAATTTAAACTTTAAACACCCCAACCCCCCCCCCCCGTTTTTTTTCCCCCCCCCCCCCCCCATTTTTTCTTGCCCGAATGTTCTTTTAAAAGAAGGTTTTTTTTTTGGAAACCCCCCCCCCTGTTTTTGCTAAAAACAAAAGGGCTGAAAAAACCAAAAACCCTAGATTTAAATCCCCTTGAATGGGTTTTTTTTGTTTTAATCCAAAAAATGGGGCGACTTTGGAAGGTTTTTGCCCTGTTTTTGCCCACTTTGGGGGCTTTTCAAAATTTCGAACATTGGCCCCAAATTTAAAATCCCCGCCGTTTTTAAAAAACCCAAATAAAACCTCCCTTCCCCTTTTTACGCCCCTTTTCCATTTCCCCCCAAAAAAAGCCCGTTTACACCCCCCTTTGGTTAAAAGGAGGGTTGTTCGAAATTGGGGTAGAGTTTCCCTTAACAAAATTTTTTGGGTTTTTTTTTTTCCAGGAAAATTTCCCTTGGGAAATATATGAAAAAATTTTTAAACCTTTTTAAAATTTTTCAGAAATTAAAATTTTAAAAAAAATTTTTTTTTTGAAATTTTAAAGGCCTTTTTTTGCCAAAAAAAATGGTTTTTGAAATTTTACCTTGTTTTGGGGTCCTTAAATTTCTCCTTAAAGACCACCCTTTGGAAAAATTGGGGAAAATTTCTTTTAAAGGGGGGTAGTTTCCAAATTTTTGGGGGTTTTTTATTTCCAGGGGTTTTTTAAAGTTTTTGCACCTTTTTTGGGGGGTCCCCCAAAAATGAAATTGGGGGGCCCTAAATAAAAATCGTATTGATTAAAAAGGAGACCCCAAAAGGTTATAGTGGGAGGTGCCCCCTCCTATTCGAGGCTTTTTTTTGGTTTTAAAAACCCCAAAATTTAAAGCCCAAAAAGGGCCCACATATGGGATTTAATTTTTCTTTAAAAAGGGCCCGACCTGGGGGTCAGGAAATTTATTTAAATTTTCATTTTTTCTTAGTTTAAAAATTTAAAACCTAATTCCACTAAATTTTTTCCGTTGGAAAAATTATTAAAAATTTAAAAATTCTTTCAAAAAAAATGAAAATTTTTTAATTTCACTTCCCCTTTGCTTTTAAATTTCCTTTTGAACTATCTTTAAAAGGGTTTTTTCAAACTTCCTAAATAGGTTTTGTAAAATTTGTTTTTAAGGGGGTTTTAGGGTTTCTCAAAAAAGGGCCGTCACTTTTTTTTGGGGGTTTTTCTAACCATTTTCAGGCCCTCAAAAACCCACCCCCGTCTGCCTTTACTAAATCCCCTAAAAAAAATGTAAAAAGTTGCAAATTTTTTTTTGAAAAATGTTGAGAAAATACTTTCTTTTAAAATTTTTAAAGCCCCTTTTTAATGTAGTAAAAAAAAAAAACATTTTAAAAAATGGGTGCCAACCCATAGTGGACATATGGTAGAAAAGCCCCAGTTATAAACTATTTTGTGCCGGGGTAAAAAATTTTTTTCTGTTTTTTGCCAATTTCAGAAAATTTTTGCAATTTCAATAAAACGCAAAAAATTTTTTTAAAATTTGAAAAGAAAAATTTTTATATTTTTTTTTACAAACCTAAGGATTTTTTATGGAAAAAAATTTCTTACTAAAAGCCAATTTTTGTCAGAGGAAAAACCAAATTTTCTTAAAAATCACAAAGGGAATTTGGTTTTTAAATGTCAAAAAAATTTATTTCAAAACATTAAATTTTTTCACTCCCAAAATTTTAAAAATAAATGCTTTTGTCAGGAAAGGTTTAAAAAAGGCTGGGGCCTTTAAAGGGGTTTTTTTCGTTTTTGAAGTGTTCGTGCTCTTCAGCCCAATTCTTTTAGATTGTTAATTTGGGAAAACCGGGGGCCCTTTTTTCTCTCCCCGCCAAAGGGGGCTAGTCTCCCTCACTGAGAGCTGTGAAACATTTTTGTGTTTTAAGAAGGGGGAAAAAATTGTCCGGAAGGGGGCAGATTAAAAGCAGCCCCCGGGAATGTTCTTTTTTGTCTGCAGAAATCTTCACCCTTTAGGCCTTCCCCCCCAAGCTTTTATTTCCCAACAGCCCGAACTTTATGAAAAAACAGTGAGGAGTGCACACCTTTTCTCCCCTTTTTTCCCTTCCCCTCCTTTTTTCAATTTTTTATCAAACCCCGGGGAAATTTTATTTAAGGGCTGTTTTTTTATTGGAAAAGGGAATCTTTTTTTTGAAAAATTTTTAAAAAATTTGTTTTAGTAAATTAAACCCCCGTCATTCACCTTAAGGGAAATTGGGGGAATGAGGGATAAGCCAGCAGCCCTCTTACCCTAGCTGGTTCCAACATTTTCAAAATTTTTTACACCCCCAAGAGGGGAAGTAAACCACAAGTTTTTCAGGGCCCCGCCAATTTAGCACAGGGGGGATGTTTTTCCCGGGCAAATTTCCCGTCTGGGGGCCCCTTATATTAATTTTCCAACAAGGAAAGAAAAGAAAGGTCAGCCAGCCCAAAAACACATTGGGAAAAGGGAGGGTGTCCCCGGGCCGGGAAGTTTCCCAAACAGGGGGCGTTTTTTTTTTTTTTCCAAACCCGGCTGAATTTAAATGGCAAAACCAAGGCCAATCACAAGAAAAAGGGGGGCATTTTCCCCACTTTTGAGCCCGCAAAAAATAAACTATTGATGCCCCCAGTAAAGCTCATATTTGCTTTTTTAAGTGATTTTTTTAAGGTTAAAAGCAAAAACCCCTTCAAAATGTTGTTTTAGATCTGAAAATTGATTTTTGAAACCGAGAAAACCCTTTAAGCCAGGCTTTTTTAAATGGAAAACAGAAAACCCTTAGTTTCTTAAAACGTAACCCCTTTTTTTGATTTTGGATACCCTCATAAAAGGGGTTTTTCTCCCCCCTAGGCTCTGAGGCATATGAAAAGGATATGCATTCAAAAGTCTGGTTTGTGAGGGTCCGTCCCTTTGGGGAAACCCCTTTCCTATCTCCCAGAAATGCCACCAAAAGTGTTTTGGCTCAGAATGGGGGATCCCCGGGGGCCCCCCTTGTTGCCAAAGACTTCTCCGTTTTGTTTCTATGGGAGTTCTTTAGCAGAGCCGAAACAGTGCTCACCTGTACTCGGGGTTTCCCATTTGAAAAGAATGGAAGGGGCAAGAATTTACCTCTCCATTTGAGCCCGTACATTTCCTGAGATTTGGGGGCTTTAGGATGGATGCCACCCTTTCTAGTTATCTAAAAAAAGTTAGACAATCAGGGGAAAAAATAATTGTATCAATAAATTTAAAAGGGGATTTTATTTGTTCCCTTTTGTTCGGTAATCATACTGCTCCCAGCTTTTCCCAAATTAGAAATGCCGGGGGGGCGTTTCTTCCCCCCCAGCTGGGTGACATCATCCCCCCCCCTTCCCCTGTTTTTGGGTGCCTTTCCCCGGGCCCCCCCCTTCCACCCCCAAAATCTGAGTCCCCAAAAAAACTGTGTTTTTCCCTGTGCAGTCTTTTTGTTGTTTGGGGCTGTTAAACATTCAAAGGTGCATTCAATCTAGACTGAAAACACTGATCTTTTCTTCTCACAGCTGGAGATTTTTTACCAGTTGGAAACCCCCCTTTTTTATGAAAGGGGAAGGGTCTTCCTTCTAAAGCAGGGAGTTAGGCTATTTCACATTTGGGTTAATGCGGGAAAGTAATTACGCCCCCCAATTCGCCCGTGTGGCCGGGGGCGGGAAGGGGGGCCGGCACTTTCCCGGGCCCCTTTTACCCTTTTTTTAAACCAGCGGCGTTTTAACGCCGTTTGGTTTATTTCCCATGTCACTTATCTCCCCGGCCCCGGGGGATTTTTACCCAAACAGGGAGGGAGACGTAATCCCTAGTTCCAAAGAGAGCCCGTGGATTTCCGTAATAACTGGGGGTAATTTGCGGGACTCCGGCGCGTTTAATTTCAGATGAAATTGGCCCCCTTTTAAGCCGTGTGGGAAAAAAAGGCCCTTTGGCACCGGGCACAATGTGCTATTTTCTGATTTTTTAGAATCTGCTGCAGTTTGTTTCTGCCCAAGGTCCGGGCCCGAGAGAAAAATTTTCTACGGCCCCAAACTCTGAGTCAGAGGCGGGGTCGACACACAAATTTTTACTTGGGTTTTTTCCCCGATTGTAGAAAACCCTTCCCCCGGCTTTGGTGTTCTGTTTCTTCTGGGCTGTGCAGAGTGGAAATGTTTCCGGTCCCTTACTTTGAGGGAGAGGCAGGAATGCAAGCTCTGTGAAAACAGCCGACCGGGGGGCCCGACAGAATTTTAAATGAAGGTCTCAGCTAGTTTTTTTAAATGCAAGGAGGAGGGATCCCGGGAAAACCCGCAACTGGTTATCAGTGTAAACAGAAAATAAAGGAAAATGTTTTAATTTCCCAAAACAGCTTTTTCTAATGACATCTAATTTTCAAAGTTATTGTTTTTACTGTCCCTTTATTCTGAAAAAACCCTTTAAAGAAAAGATACAATCCCTTTAAGTCAAACAAGAAAACTAATATTTTTATAGAAATCATTACAAGGGTTTTGAATTAAAAAAATTTCAAATGAGCCCCATAACAAAATTTTGTCCTTTTAACCCCCTTTCATTTTCAATGAATTTCCA
Organism: Phyllomedusa bahiana; assembly: GCA_025379985.1. NCBI lineage: Eukaryota > Metazoa > Chordata > Amphibia > Anura > Hylidae > Phyllomedusa > Phyllomedusa bahiana. Next base: position 31,477 of record JAODAL010025342.1, read on the forward strand.
TTCTTTTTAGATTCACTAGTATTAGTTTTTAATGGCATATCATAGCGAAACACCATCAAAAATGGCTTTGGGGGAGCAAACCCTATGGCTTATTGTTAAATTTTTTCAGGGATGTATTTTTATTTCCCGGGAAAAACCCCCATTAAATTACGCTGGGACTAATTTCATTTAATTTCAGAGTAAGTATAAAATTTGAGGCCCCCCCTCCTTGGCAGTGGGTTTGGGAAGTGTTTTTGGGCTTTCCGGCAAACGCACACCTTACTTCCAAGGCCGCTTTGCATTTAATTTGTTTTGTCCATTTGGAGACTTTCCAAGGGGTTGGGGCCTTTGGTTTAAACATACACAATTTTTGCTAGGGCTTGGGGGTTTTTACCGGGCAAAAATAAATGTGTCCTCCTTTAGAGTTTGCAAATTTGCTCTTAATATTGGAGCTACATATTGTGAGACTTTAATTATAAGTAGTTTTTTGTATTTGATTTATAGCTCTATACAATCTATTTGTGATTTTTTTTTTCTTTTCTCTTTCTAGATCAGAATATGGCTTTTACACCCCGTGTTTATGCAGCATATTTTTTCCCTTCAGAACCTTTTGTTATAAAAAATGCCGGGTTTCAAATTTATTGCCCAAAATTTTAGATTTAAATTTATTTGAAAAGGTGTCCCCCCCTAGGGCTGATAGTCCTGCTGAGAACACCTATCACTGCTTCACTAAAATAACACTACAAAAAAATAATCATAGAAAATTAAAAATGGTTTAAAAAAAAACCTTTTTTCTTTATATAATTAAACATTCATCAACAAAACATCTTCAGTGAATCACCAATAAAGATTAGACTAGATCGACAGGAAAATGACATGAAGAGCGCAATTCATGAAGGATAATGGGTTAATCTTTTTATGGACTGGAGTTTTTCTTCACTCTTATCAGGTCCTGCTGAGAACACCAATATAAGGTCTGACATATATACATAAAATTACTTACAGTTAAGAAGAAATAATCCAAAGATGACTCAGGGTTAGTAGGGTATTAAACCAAACCGGAACACACTAGTTCTAAGTGAACCAAACAGTGGTGCAAGATAAATAGCAGCTAAACCTGCCCCTATTATTAATACCCTACTATCCCTGAATCATCTTTGGATTATTTCTGCTTAACTGTAAGTAATTTTATGTATATATGTCTGACCTTATATTGGTGTTCTCAGCAGGACCTGATAAGAGTGAAGAAAAACTCCAGTCCATAAAAAGATTAACCCATTATCCTTCATGAATTGCGCTCTTCATGTCATTTTCCTGTCGATCTAGTCTAATCTTTATCAAGACCTGTCCAGGAAACAATAGAGCTGCCATTGTCATTACCTACTATTTGTAGTGAGACTATATGCAGATAAGCTGCAGTAAAATAAGGAGTCTGTCCTGTCATTCAGGAGTTTTAGCTTTTCAATATCACAGCTAAAGAAGAGCAAGATTTTACATGTTTTTAATTGCAAAAATAATAAAGCAAAAATACAGCCACAATTCTTATACAAATACCCTTTTCTGACACAAGTGTCCCTTTAACTCCTAAAATGTCAAGTCTAAATGTGACTTCATGAGATAATTTTTTTTTTTTTTTTGTTCCTTTTCTCCCTAGGTATTTATGTAAGCTTTCTGATCAAGAGCTACGGCAAAGTGCAGCTCGCAATATGGCTGACCTAATGTGGAGCACTGTTAAGGAGCCCCTGGACACTGCTTTGTGCTTTGACAAAGAGAGCCTTGACTTGGCGTTCAAGTACTTCATGTCACCCACACTAACAATGAGACTTGCTGGACTGAGTCAGATAACGGTAAGTGCTCACGTGTTCTCCATGGAAACCTTTGTCATTAGGAATTATTGCTCTTTAGCTGATTTGAATGAATTAGCGTCATGTTGTTGTGTTTTTTTTAATTAAAAAATCTTTCACATTTTTAGGCAGAATGCTTTGTCATATTTGTGTGTCTGTCTTTTTTTTTTTTTTTTTTTTTTTTATTCACAGCTTATAAGGCTACGTCTAGACTGCAGTGGACAAAAAACGACCTGGAAACCAAGTCCTAAAAACGTTCATAAAATTGAGTTTTTTGTCCACTGCCTGTTAAAAGCAGCTGAAAAAATATCTGTTTTTAGCACGTTTTTTGTTTGTCATCAAGTCAGATTTTTTTAATGTATGCATAAATCAAGCCATTGGATGTAACTCCACCCTATAAAAGGGGATGTAAAGCACATTGCCGCATTTATATGTAATCTTGTAGTTTTATGGATTTTGGCACTTATTAAGGGGGGTTGTCTCACTACATTGATTCATCTTCAGTCCTGTTTTCTTAGCTTCACTTTGAATTCAGGGGCGTGTTTACTAACTTCTACTGGGCTGCAGTAGAAGCCAGGTCTGTAGCTATAGTGACCAGTGCTGGCAGCCTATCAGGAAAGATCAAACAGGTCTGTAGCTATAGTTACCTGAGAAGCTGATGCAGTCCATACAAGAGGGGATATCCGAATAGGTAGGACACTGCTAATGGACATATATTGCAAAGTGACTTGTCTTTGCAAGATCTTTAACATAAAAAGCAATCCTTGTAGTGAGACAACCCCTTTAAGTTATCTCGCTTTTGTCGCTAAAAATACCTTTTTTTACGGATTTTGGCACTAAAATCCGTGTTTTTTTTTTATGGTGTCTGGCGGCAAAATCCGTAAAAAAAAAAAATTTGTGGCAAAATTGAAAATTTTATAAGTACCAAAATCCGTAAAAAGATTTTAGCGTCAAAATCCGTAAAAGGAAAACGTAATTAAGCGGTAAAAGCGCCTTAACTTTAGCGACAAAAGCAAGACTTTATTACAAATGATACAAACAAGGACACATCGTATGCAGAATTGATAAGGTATAACCTGTGGGTTAGATGGGACTTAAATCTCCTGGGTGGGTCTTCATTCCAAGAAAACGCTGCAAAAATGCGCCAAAAAATTCCAGCGCTTTACATAGACTCCAATAGTAAATTTTCTGCCCTTCTCAGCAACCTGTTTCAAAAAACGAGCAGAAAAAAAGTTTTGTGGAGACAGCAGGATGTTTTTACTATACAAGTCTATGGGAGCTGGTTACAGTCGTTTTTTCAACATTTTTAGAAAACGAAAAACACTGAAACTTGACGTTTTTCTGTGCAGTGAAGGCATAGCCTTAGAATGTAAGATTTGTTGTGTGAAAGCTTGTCATACTGTAGTTGCCACTTTTGCATGTTCTGTGACACATTGCGGCACAAGGTTTTTATGCGTTGTTTACTTTTCTGATGTAGAATCAGCTGCATACATTTAACGACGTCTGCAATAACGAGTCCTTGGTTTCTGACACAGAAACGTAAGTGTTTTTTTAAAATTATTTTTTATATTTGTGTGCTGCATACATGCACCTATTAGAACATTTGTTGGTTTTGGGATATATCTGGGGGATTCCAGGAATACAGTGCCTTGCGAAAGTGTTCGGCCCCCTTTAACTTTTCAACCTTTTACCACATTTCAGGCTTCAAACATAAAGATATAAAATTAAATTTTTTGGGGTGAAGAATCAACAAGTGGAACAAAATTTATTGGATATTTTAAACTTTTGTAAGAAATAAAATGGGATGTATCACTGCAAACTTTGGACTCTTTTCAAACCTTTAAATACAGTCTCCTTTTACCTGTTGGATTAAAATTATTGATTAGTTTGAGTTTTCCCTAGGGAAGGGAAGCTTTTACCCACTGAGGCTTCGACAGGACAGAAATTGCAGCGTATGATGGGCTCTTTAGGTAGTCTCCTGGGACATGATCACCAGATTTTTTTGTTGGCAAAAACCACAGTAGTGTATATTCCTTGCTAAAACCAATGAAATATTTAGAAATGTTAATTTGCTTAATCTCATGGACATAACGTTACTGGCCAATCAGATTCATATTTGTATAAAAAAAACTTTTACCAAATAATTAAATTGACAGTTTATGGGACATTTGCTATTCCTTTGATGTTCGTTGGTGGAAGAAAAAAAAAACTAGTGTGTCTCAGTAATGTTCAGTGAACTTCAGTTTGTTTGACTACCGTTCAAAAGTTTTCGGTCACCCAGACAATTTTGTGTTTTCCCTGAAAACTCATACTTTTATTTATCAAATGAGTTGCAAATTGAATAGAAATCTAGTCCAGACATTGACATGGTTAGAAATAATGATTTTTATTTTGAAATAATTTTCTACTTCAAACTTTGCTTTCATTAAAGAATGCTCCCTTTGCAGCAATTCCAGCATTGCAGACCTTTGGCATTCTAGCTGTTAATTTGCTGAGGTAATCTGGAGAAATTTCACCCCATGCTTCCAGAAGCCCCTCCCACAAGTTTGATCGGCTTGACGGGCACCTTTTGCGCACCATACAGTCAAGCTGCTCCCACAACAGCTCAATGGGGTTGAGATCTGGTGACTGCGCTGGCCACTCCATTACAGATACCAGCTGCCTGCTCCTTCCGTAAATAGTTCTTGCTTAATTTGGAGGTTGCTTTGGGTCATTGTCCTGTTGCAGGATGAAATTGGCTCCAATCAAGCGCAGTCCACAGGGTATGGCATGGCGTTGCAAAATGGAGTGATAGCCTTCCTTATTCCTTATAAAATGTACAAATCTCCCACTTTACCAGCACCAAAGCAACCACAGACCATCACATTATCTCCACCATGCTTGCAGATGGTGTCAGGCACTCTTCCAGCATCTTTTCAGTTGTTCTGCATCTCACAAATGTTCTTCTGTGTGATCCAAACACCTCAAACTTCGATTCGTCTCCATAACACTTTTCCATTCTTCCTCTGTCCAATGTCTGTGTTCTTTAGACCATATTCATCTTTTCCTTTTCTTAGCTGGTCTCAGATATGGCTTTTTCTTTGCCACTCTGCACTGAAGGCCAGCATCCCGGAGTCACCTCTTCACTGTAGACGTGGACACTGGCGATTTGCGGGTACCATTAAATGAAGCTGCCAGTTGAGGACCTGTGAGGCGTTGATTACTCAAACTAGAGACTCTGATGTACTAGTCTTGTTGCTCAGTTGTGCAGCGGGGCCTCCCACTTCTCTTTCTTTTCTGGTTAGAGCCTGTTTGTGCTCTCCTCTGAAGGGAGTAGTACACACCGTTATATGAAATCTTCAGTTTCTTGGCAATTTCTCGCATGGAATAGCCTTCATCTCTCAGCACAAGAATAGACTGTCGCGTTTCACATGAAAGTTCTCTTTCTGGCCATTTTGCGAGTTTAATTAAACCAACAAATGTAATATTCCAGATTCTCAACTAGCTCAAAGGAAGGTCAGTTTTATAGCTTCTCTGATCAGCAAAACTGTTTTCAGCTGTGCTAACATACTTGCACAAGGGTTTCAAAATATATAATAGCCTTCGTACACAGCTAGCAAACACAATGTACCATTAGAACACTGGAGTGATGGTTGTTGGAAATGGTCCTCTATACACCTATGTAGATATTGCATAAACAACCAGACGTTTACAGCTAGAATACTCATTTACCACATTAACAATGTATAGAGTGTATTTCTGATTCATTTAATGTTGGCTTCACTGAAAAAAACTGCTTTTCTTAAAAAAAAAAAAAAAAAAAAAAAAAGAAATTTTCTAAGCGACCCCAGACTTTTGAATGGTAGTGTAAAGCTTTGGCTCTTTCAATTGCAGCTTGAGGTTTGCTTATGAAGTATAGCATGGCCTTCTACACGGCAAAAAGATTATTTTTGTAGTGTAGAACACATTTTTTTTTTTTTTTTTTTTTGGTCTCTGGCAAAATTGTGTTCTATGCAAAAGTTTTGCTCTAAACTTGTGAAAACCCGGTGAGTCAGGCAATGTACAAAATAACGGGGGCTAAAAGGATGCAAAAAAACCGGGGGAAAGGGGGACTGGCAGCCCACATAGCTGGAAAAAAACTTTTATACAGAGGTGGTTTTTTTTTAAAAAAAAATTTTTTTGGCCCCGGTTTAATGACTGTTTTTGGGGCGGGTTTGACATTTTTTCCGCACCCAAAACCCGCATCCAAATGGCGCCTAGTTTTTTTACTTTGGTTTCCTTTTGGGGCAAACTGCTTTTAAATTATTCCCGCAGGGGGTTTTGGGCGGGGCCCTTGCCAGGGAGCCCTTTGCGGTGTTTGCAGCGGGATCGTCGCGGTGCGGTTTTGCCCGCTGCCTATTTAATTTGCTTGGGAGGAAAACCCCTCGCCGCAAGCCGCACCCCAGCCCAGGGGCCCCTTTTTTTTGCCGTAAAACCAGGGCCCAGCCCCGCCCCCGCAAACCCACCGGGAGACGGGGTGTCTGCGGCGGGGGTTTGGAGGGGAGTTTTGGGCCCTTTGGGGCACTTTTTCCATGACGGTTTTTCCCGGGGGTTTTCCAAACGGGGTGTTCCCGCCCCAAAATTCGCGCCTATTTTATTAACATTGGTTTCCTTTTGGGAAAACCCGGGGCCGTTAAATATTACCGCAGGGGGTTTTTGGGCCGGGGGGGCTTTCCCCGCGGGTTTTTGAGGACTCTCCTGTCATTTCTTGACAGGGAGTCCTCAGGGGCCGGCGGGGCCCCCCGGCGGTGTTCCCACGGGCGTCGTCGCTTACTAATTTGCATGGGGGCAAATCAACGCCCCACGTGGGTCGCGACCACCCCCACCCGCCCCGCCGAAAAAACCCGTGCAGGAGACGTGAGTTTGGGGGGGGTTTGGGGCCCGGAATTTGGCCGGGGGAAAAACCGCGGTAAAAGCTGTGGCCGAACCCGCGGCCAAATCCGTCGTGTGAACGGGGTCTTACAGGCTCAGCACTATACTTAAAAAAGGGGAGATGGGCAACCCCTTCAAAGTACCTGGATGTATCTTATTCCAGCAGAGTGCCACCAAAGGGCCTGAAACAGCATCTGCCAAACAAAAATCCCACTTGTTTGTGTTTTCAAAGCAATGCATCTTCTTGTAATTGAAAACTAATTGTACAAATATGTGAAATTTTGTTTTTTGGAAAAATTTTAAAATAAAAAATCTCTTCCCTTTCCCCCCCTTTTGGATTTCTCTTTGTGAGACTAAGTATGTGTGTGTGTTAGATGATGATATTTATGCCTTATTACCTCTACTAGAGATGAGCGAACTGATTCTAACGAAGTGGAATTCGGTTTTAAAAATTTCAGGAAACCCTTCGGTTCTGAAGGGAAGCCCGAATTTTGGGGGTATTCGGGTGAACGAAGTTTGTTTTTGATTGAAAAAATGGCGGCGGGAACATGGGTTTCATGGGGCAAAGAACTCGGGGGGGAAAAAAGGGCTTACCCCCTGCATGACATGTGCAGAGAAAAAGCCAATCGGAGCCGGGGGGGATTCTGTGACGTCCCGACTTATAAGGGGGCGCGACGCCGGGAGCTAAAATCCCTCACTGTGTTAATCGGGGAAGGTGCTGCCGCGGGGGGATAGCTTTATAAAGAACTGATTTTTACACAGCGATTTTTGGGGGGTGCCCTCAGTTTGTCTAGGACTGTTCTTTTTAATGTTCTATTTCTAATTTTTTTGGGGTTTTTGGATTAAAAACCCAGTTGTGCGTCCACGCAGCTGAAATATACATTCAATTTTCCAAAGGGGTCTAACCCCTTTTCCCTTTTGTATTCTTTTAAAAGCAAACAGGTTTTTAAAATACAAATCCCCAATTTTCATTTTTGGCTGCTCAATTTTTTGCGAATTTTTCACCCGGGGGTTAATTAAGGGGTTTTTTTGGGCGGGTTTTGTGCTGAAAAAAATTTAAACCCGTTTTTTTCAACCCCCAAAATTTTAAAAATTTTTGGGGGAGCCAAATTCACAAGCAAAATTTAAAATTAAAAACTGTATCTTTTGTTGTTTTTGGGTAGAAAAAAAGCAATTTTTAACACGCTCCCAAAGCTACTTTTTTGTGCGGCTCAATTCTTTGGCGCAATTTCACCCGGGGGGAAATTAAGCATTGTTTTGTGGTGTGCTGACAAAAATAAACCGTCTTTTTTCCAACCCCCAAAATATATACTTTTTTCCTGTGGGCCTAAATTCAGTCAAAGGTTTAATTAAGCCTTTTTGTGCTTTTACATTTAGTAAAACACACAGTTTTTTTTTTAAAACGACACATAAAAGTAAATTTTTCCTGGCCTTTTGTGGAGCGAAAATTTATACCCAAAGGGTTTCCCCAAGCTTGTTCGGGTTCTTTTGGGAAAGTAAAAAACGGGGTTGTTTTTTTTATTTACGTTTATCCCCTAAATTCAGTGTCTGTAATTTTAGAACAAACATTTATGTCAGACAGAGAAGTCAAGGCTCTGCCCCTGCAAAGTGGCAGTGGCACAAACATTCTGGAACAGGCCCCAGGTCGCCAAAAAGGGAAAAGGGGGGAGGGAGCAGCAGGGGTCACGGGGGGTGGGGCCCCAACTCCCGTTTTGTTCTTTCTAGGGGGCCGTGTTTTGGGTTCAGAAACCCCAAGGGTTCTTGATTGGTTGACTAGGTATCCTTTTCCTCCCAGATGAATCGGGAAAAAAACCCCCCCAAGATTTCGGGGGGAAACCTCAGACACAACCCTTAGTTGGCAGGCCCCCGGGGAGGGGGTTTTTCAGGGGCCCTCACCTTTTCCTCACCCGCCTCTGCCCCTTTGGGGTTCCCCCTTCGCCAGAGTTTTTATTATGTGGTCTGGGCCCCACCCCACTTATAGCGGGGGATAAAAAAATTTGAGGGAGGGCAGTCAGCGCTACTTGGCAGCGAAAAAAAGGGGCCAAATATCCCCTGCTTCTTGCATTTGGCGGAAAAAGTATCGATTTTGGAGAGGGGCCGGGGGAGGTCATGTTTTGGGGTCTCATCGGCTTACCAAAGGGGTTTAAAGGGGAACAGCATGGACTTTTGAAACCCAAATAATGAAATTTACGCCGCTTTTTGGGGCCGGGTTGGGGAAATTTTCATCATCCCCAGGAAGTACGCCCTTTTTCCTTCGGGCCCAGCCCACCACCAATTTTTTTCCTTTTTTCCCTTAAATCACCATTTTATTCTTTACCCACCGCCCCGGGGGTTTAAAAACCCCCCCCCCCCTTCCCAACCGGGGCCCAAAAAAGTAGCGCACAGGGGCCCCAGGGGGGCAGCGGGGGCAGTGGGTTCACTCAGTGGGACTTTGCGGAAAAATGGATACTCTGGGGGTGTGGCAGTTTTTTGGTTTAAGACCCCGGGGGGCCCCAAATATGGGATATGTAGAACTGTAAGCGAAATTTGAACGGGGGGGCCCGGGAGCTACCGTTGGCCCAGGGCCCCCTGCGTAAACCTTGCAGGGGTCCCCACCCGGTTTGGCTTGGGAAAGAAAAACTTTGGTCGATGGGGTTTGGCCCATCCTGCCGCCGCAGCGGGCCCCCCAGTGGCACGCATGCCATTGCAGACAGTCAAGGCTCCACCACCCCCTGGAAGGGAGCTGGGTTTTTCTTTGACATCATCTCCCGGTCCCGATGTCCCGCTCCTCGCCCCCATCTGGGCCCGCAGTCGTTCAACGAGGCGATTGCAAGAGAAAAACCAAATATGATCCAACCAAACCTAAGGTGAGCTGGACTGTGTCCTGTCCAAGTTGTTGGATTTCTGCGTTCCCCTTTTAAAATGGTGGACTTGCAACCCTTCAGGAACTAATTTGGGTTTTTGCCCAGCCCAGTTTGGGGGTTCCAAAACCGTAATTTCTTTTCCCAAAAAAACCCCTACCAGCCTTTTATTTAAATTTTTAGAACGAAAAGGGGGGTCAGTCCTTGAGCATATCGATTTGTTCCCAAGGGGCAAAGGCAGGGGCCCCAGGTCTGGAGCTGTAAAATACGGTAGGGCCAGTACATGTCCTTTTCGGCCCAAAATGGGTGAATTTTGCTTCCCGCCCCGGCACACCAACACTTGGGGCAGGGGGACGGCGCCCTTTTTTCCTCCCCGTTGTCAAAAATGCCCGCCCCCTGCGCCAATGTCCCCCTCCTCCTCCTCCTCCACCCCATCTCGGCCCCCACAAGTACTGCCCCCCTCATACCCCATGGGGTGGGGTAGGGGGAAACGGTGTCACGCAGTTCCCACACCTGGCTTGCCTCGGCGAAAAGAAGTCAACCCGGGGAGGAAATGCTCCCCGTCATTTCAGCCCAAAAAAATCGATGTGTGGCTTTCTCCGCCAATGCAAAAACGGGGAAACCCTGGTGGGGGGACAAAATTTGGGGGGAACTTTGGGGTCCCCGCTGCACCGAGGAGGGTGGTCCATGCGCCCTGCAAAGGCGCATGTGTTTAAAATTTGGGGGGTTTAAAAAGGGTTTCCCGAAGTCTTCCCAAAGATCTTTTAGAACCCTTCTTTAAAATGGCCAGGAAACTGTGCATTTTCACTTTATTTCCAAATTTGTTACAAAGCCAGGAACAAACCCCTCGAGTTGCAGCAACAGAACGGCCTCCCCCCCCCCCCTCTGTTTTGCGGGTGTTTTTCCCCCGCTGGAATTCCTGCCTGAATGTTGGGGCCCATGTTTTAAAAGAGAAAAGGGCCCTTAACGATTTTTTTTATGATCAGGGAAAAAGTACTTCCCCGTGTAACTTTGTGTCAGCGAGTGGGAGCTTTATGCGTGACACCTGCCGTTTTTTTGAGGGCCCTTTTGAAACAAGCGGGTTATTTGTCAGTTGCCAGGGGCTACGGGGTGAATAAAGTCATTTTCCCCAGCTTTATGTCTGGAACAGAGCTGAAAAAATTTTCTGGGCAGGGAACTGGAGACGTTGGGGACCCACATCTCGTGGGCCCCCAAAAGAGTCCGGGGGGGGACTGAAATGGAGGGGAGGACATTGGGCGAAGCATTGTTGGTGGAAAAAGAGTGGATTTTTTACCCAGGTGCGAGGAAGGGGGCAGGGCCCAAAATGGGGGAGGGGGGATGGAGTTGGGGGAAGCGAGGCAGGTACCCCCAAAACACCCTTGGGGAGTATTTCAGTGGGGGGATTGGGGGCAGGGGGGCCCCCCGGAGTTTACTTGTGAGATTTTTGGGCCCCCAGCATGCTGATTTGCCTGGCTTGTGGCGCTGAATAGTTTGCATCCGGCAGAGGGATGACTTTTTTGGGGCTCCAAACCCCATTTGGGCCCCGTACCCGGGCCCCAAATTGGGGGCCTTTTTCCCCGCTTTTTGAGAGGAAAAACAAATCAAAAACTATTGGGAAAATTTTCCGTAATCAGTTGGGGCCCCTGCCTATGGCGGCATGGGCCCCTTTTTGCAGGGTTTTACCGGGGGGTTCCCGGGGCTCCGTTCTACTGCGCGGGCTTTCTGTGGGGGGGGGGGGGGGGGGGTTTGGGGGGAAACAGTACCCGTCCATCCAGCAGCAACCTAAAATCTGGAGTCCGGATGAGCGCTTCCTTTACCCCCCCTAGTGAGGAGAGCCCGTTTCCGGGAACGGACCGGTCCCCGAACCCAAAAGGGTTTTGGCCTAGTTTTGGGAAACACTCTGCCACCCAGTTAGAAGATCCGGGTGGACTATGGGGCCCGCCAAAAAGGATGTGTGGCCGCAACTTTGCGAGTTTGAGTGGAGAAGCTGTCCTTTCCCGGCCAGTAGTGTGGCTTTTAGGCGGGTGTTTTAGTGCGGGGGGGGGCCATCGTTACCCCAAAGGGGAACCCGCTTGTCCCCGGGAAAAAGTGGAAGACTGACCCTTTTTCAAAATTTAATCAGGGGTGGATCGGCAGGGTTTCCACCCCCAAAGCCTTAGGCGTCGTCCCGGGTTTCAAAATACCCGCCCAGGCACTATTCTGATGCCACCACCCCCCCTGTTTCCCCCCAAACTGCTGCCCGTTTTCCATCTGCCTCCCCATCTTTTCCGGGACTGGTATTGCCACCACCTCCCCACTCTGTCATTGTGCCCTTGACCTCAAGCGGGTTTCTCCCGCCCCCGTCACCCCAAATCTCTGTCATTGTGCCCTTTTTTGGGGCTTTCCCCTTGGTTTTGCCAAACCCCCAGAAATTTTTCATTGTGCCACTGTTGACCTCATTCTCTGTGTTGTGACCTTTTTTACACTGTGTGATTGTGCCCCTCTGTGGGGCCAATAATGTTTTGGGCCCCCCTCCGAAAGTCATTGGCACCCTTTTGACCCCATGCCCATGGTGTTTCCCTGTCCTCCCCCATGTGTCTTGGCCCCTGCCTTTACCTCATGCTGCTGCCGCCCGTGACCTCCCTTAGTCTTTTTGCCATTCTGTGGGGTTCCTCCGGGTTTTTTTCCCCCTCCAGAATTTACAAAGTGCATCCCGCCCCATGTGCTGGGCTGCCCCGTTTTACCTCCCACTCTGTCACTAATGTTGCCACCCCGAGGTCTCAAACTTGTTTTTTTCCCGCTTTTGGGTGCCATGACTTTATCAGGTTTCATTCCCGCTTTAGTTTTTTTTGGGCAAATTTTTCCCTCTTTAAATGCCCAGGGAATTTTTTAGTGAAGCGATTTAAGAGGGGGCAGTCATCTGGTTATACTAAAACACAACATTGTATTTAAGACCAAAAACCAAAACTCCCTTGCTATTTAAACATGGCACAACGTTTACAGCACCCTGCAGGCTTTTGGGCCCGCCTGGGGAAATAGTGTTTTTTTTAAAGTGTTCGTGCCGAGGAATTCGGAACGAAAATTATTTTTTGGGCCCAGAAATTTTTGGGGGAAAGGAACGAAACGAATTTTGGGAATTTGCCCCTCTCTAACCTTTCTACTATTATTACTATTTTTTTAAAATAGTTTTATACTAATATTGTAACACAGATTGCTGTGAAAGCGCAATATCCATAGCCATCCCATTTACTTGACAGAGGCCAAATGAGTGTCCATTTAGCCTCCATTGGGCTGGTATACCTTAGTTTAGCCCTGTTTTAATAGCACATCAAACTGCACATAACTATCCAGGGGTTTTTCCCATCACCTTGGGGTTTTCGTTAAAGTATTTTGGGGTATAAAGTTGTACCGGGTTAGCCATAGAAAGTAGTTGAAGAGTTTAAGGGAAAAAAGGCGGGTACCTTTTAGAGGCTAAAAATGAGTATATTTGTTTGGGAAACTTTCGAGAGAACTAGGGTCCTTCTTCGACATGAAAGGATTACAGGGAAATTGGAAAAATTTAAGGCTTTTTTTTTAACACAAGAAAAGGACCCTTTAAAGGATCTTGAATTCTTAAACATTTAAAAAAATGCAATTAAGCAAACAAGTCAAATTTTCAACAGGGCAACAATTAACATCTGGAAACTTTTGAGGCCCTGACAGAGGGGTCAGTAAATCGCCCTCTTATTCAACAGCCATCACGTGTAATTTGTGGCCTCACAGTTCACATTTTAGTTTGAAAAAAGTGGCCCTGGATATTTAACCCCCTTTTTTCAGAGTCGAAAATTTTTGCATTAATTTAAATTCCCCCCTTCCCTTTTTCTCCCTCTGCGTCTTAAAATGTCCCAATTTTAAACCCCAATTTTTTTGATTTTTCAATACAGTGGTCCTTCTGGAGAAAATGTTGGGCCATGGAAGATTTAGTTTCTACTGTTATTAATAGTGAATTTGGGGGGGTTCATGCGCTGGCTGAGTCTCGTCCCGTTTCCCCACCCTAAAGGCCCCGGGGGTCGGGCCCTTGGGGCACCATGATCAGATACCCCCACATTGGGTAGACCTTTCAGGAAAATGTCCCCCCAATTTTGTGCACTGCTTTTGGGCCCCCGTGGGAAAAGGTACACTGTCAGCAGGGGGTGGTGTTTTCTGCAGGTTTGCCCTGTTTTTCAGGAGGGTGAGGTTTCCATTTTCAGTTTGGGGCCAAAAATATAAATTTTAAAAATTATTTTCAGATACCTTGTGTTTGCTTTTCCCTTTTTAAAGGGGGGAGCAGTTTTTTTTCCCAAAATGTCTACAGAAGGGTTTTTAGGCTGCCGACCATTTCTCTGCTTTAGCAGCCCTGGCCAGGATGTGTCTTAGGAAAGCCCCTTTTATGTATTACTAAAAAAACCTATTTAAAACTTGTTTCAGATCTATAGCCAAGGAGCTTGCAGATTGGCTCATCAGCAATAATGTTGTAGAACATATTTTCGGACCAAACTTACAATTTTTGAGGGTTTGGGGTTGCGATTTTTTTTTATTTTTTTTGTTTTTAAAAACTTTTTTTATGTTTGTGATTTCATTTTTGGGATTTAATTTATAAAAAACAAAATTGTACAATTTAACTTAAAAAAGTGGTAGAGAGGGAGAGGGGATCCTGCCGTAAGGGTTTGCAATTTTAAAAAAAAGAATAGGGTCCCGTATTTGGAGTTAGGGGTTGGGCCCCCCCTTTCACCGTTTGCACCGGTTTGCCAAAAAAAACTGAAAAAAACCGGCCGCAAAAATTTTACATGGGGCCCCTTTTTGGAAAAAACCCCCTCCAGCAGTCCCCCGCAGGGTTTTCCCCCCCGGCGCCCGAAAAAAATTGTTGTTGATCATTTTTTGTCCCGGTTTTTGCGGGGTTTTTGAAAAATACCCAAATTTAAAGAGAGGGCTTTTCTCCGCTAATCACGGAGAAAATCCGCCCCCCCCCCCTTTCCCGGCCGTGTGCACGGCACAAAAATCGGACAAACTGACCAGTATTTGTCCTGTGCCGTAGGGATGAGCCCTTAATTAACGTATTGAAAAAAGTATCGGACACGAACGCATTGAAAATAAGTCCGAAACTACATCCAAAAAACGTATCCAGACACGTATGTAGCTCCGTTTTTCAATACGTTTTCTTTCACATTAACCAATAAAACCCTATTATTGTCAGATGTTCAAATTTTGAACCAATACGTTTTTCGGATGCGGATCAAGAATTGACTTGTCACTTCAAACGCATCCGTTTTACACAATGCAAAAACGTATGTAAAAAAATGTATTGTGTGAACGGCCTGGAACATTGTTAAATAAGTCTTTGGGTAAGTTTTTTGGTCTGTTAAACTTGCCCAAAGAGGTTTTTAAAAAACACGATGTGAATATACCCTTAAAGCTGATTTATAAGGTAGCGTAGTGGGAGCAGGGTTATTGTAGGTTCTTCTAAATATTTTTTTTGCTTTTGAAGATCAGGGAGAGTGTGAGGTAGTGAGTTCCAGAGTATAGGGGAGCAGTCTTGGAGACAGTTGTGTAAGGCCTTGTTCACACGGCTTATTCTGGGACTGATTCCAGCTGTACTGTGTGCCGGATTTGCGCTGCAGTACGGCTGGAATCCGTCCCAGTCATTACGGTAATCCGCAGTTCTCATAGAGAACTATGGATTCCGTCTCTCCTCCCCGCTCGGTTAATCCGCTGAGGGGGGGGGGAGAAAGTGACATGTACATTATTAACGGCGTGCACGTGCCAGCCCCCGCTGCATGGCAGCTTGACGTATTTGCGGGGCGAAATCCGTCCCCGCAATTACGTCGGCAATAAGCCGTGTGAACATTGCCTAAGGAGCTAACGAGCAGTGCAGAGAAGGCTGTTCTGTGATGGTCTGAAGATCTTTATTTATATTGTATTCGACTCTTCAAGCATAAGGGTATGTTCACACGGAGTAATTGCGGGGCGCATTTCACGGCATATTTGTGCTTCAATACGCCCATAATGTGCCCCGCAATTACTGTAATTCAAAACTCTCATAGAGAACTATGAATTACGTCTGTCTCCCCAGCATACAATACGATCGGCCCACTTTACGCCATACACGGCGTAAATAATTTGCATATCCCTTTCTCCCCCCGTGGCGTATTCGCCGAGCGGGGAGAAGAGACAGAGTCCATAGATCTCTGAGAACTGTGGATTACCGTAGTTACTGGGACGGATTGGAGCCGTACTGCAGCGCAAATCCGGCGCGCAATACAGCTCCAATCAGTCCCAGAATAAGCCGTGTGAACGAGGCCTAACACACGGCGTTTTGCGGCACGTACAGTACGCGCCCCAATACGCCGTGTGGACATACCCTAAGAGTACCTGAAAAGGTAATACATGGGGGGAAGGGAGTGGTGGACACCTGAGGCCTCCTTTAGCAAAACTGTCCAACAGTAAGACTGGTTGTTGCCCATAGCAACCGATCAGAGCTCCGCTTTCATTTTCCTGAGCACTGTAAAAAATGAAAGCTGAGCTGTGATTGGTTGCTATGGTCAGCAGCCAGTCTCGCTGTTGGACAGTTTTGATAAATTAGGCCAATTGTGCACATGGTATACTGAATAAGTTCATCTAAGCCATGTGACTTTTAGAAAACTTATTGAACAAATGTCTCTCCGTTTTTCAGATCATCAAGCAGTGCCAAGTTATATTAAATTTTTTAGCAGCAGAAGGTCGTCTAAGCACACAGCACATTGACTGTATCTGGGCAGCAGCACAGGTATGTGACACTTTCTGAGACAATCGGGGGAGTTTATTACACTATTTTCTCCAGTTTTATTCTGTAAAAAGTCAGAAAATTGTTAGCTGCAATATGTAACTCTTATCACTTTTGAAAAGTAGGCATGGTGTAGTGGCAGAGGGTGCGACTAACGACACCAACACGTTTTAAGCCAGAAAATGGCGTAAAAAGCAGTGCAAATCTGTGTCTGCTTATAGCAGTCATAAACTACTTACAAAAAGTTAGGGATATTCTGGTTGAAATTTCAGGATGAAAATAAAATTTTGCTGTTGCCTCTCACCTTCCTTAAAGGGGTTGTCTCACTACATTGATTCATCTTACCTCAGTCCTGTTTTCTTTGTTTCACTTTGAATTCAGGGACGTGTTTTCCCTAGGCTGCAGTAGAAGCCAGGTCTGTAGCTATAGCAACCAGTGCTGGTAGCCTATCAGGAGAGATTGAACAGGTCTGTAGCTATACAGTAGTGATCTGAGGAGCTGATGCAGCCCATACAAGAGGGGATATCTAGGAATCAGTAGGACACGGTTAATGGACAACTATTGCAAAGTGACTTGTTTTTGCAAGATCTTTAACATAAAAAGCAATCCCTGTATTGAGACAACCCCTTTAAACATCTGGAGTTGTGTGGCATTCATCATCTGATTCCTCAGGGCATTGTTTACAATGAAGCGGTCATCAGTGTGTGATCAAATTGATCCCTTAAATGTATTAGGCAATTTAGGGATCAAACACCTGTTGTGAATTTTGCCATTAAGTGAAGAGATGGTCTCATTTAGTGCATTTAAAAAAAAATGTCCAGAAATTTTATGTTCATTGTTAAATTTCAACCAAAAGCCAACTATCCCTAACCTTTTGTGGGTATTGTATGCCTGTTTAATTTAGTGCATTTTGCTTCTGCAAACTACTTTTTGTACCCAAATAATATAATATAAAAAAAAAAAAAAAAAGACATGGACTGCACATCCACCAGCTATACATACATTTGATCTACTGCTGGCAAGCAAAAATTTTACAAAAGTGTTAGTTATAATTAGTTTAAGTCCACTTACCACTTCACGGCCACTTCTTTTAAAAGGGTTGTATCGCTTCTTCAGTTCGTGTGTTTCAAAGTATTCTCAATTTCTCAGCTCTACAAATCCTGGGGCGTTTCTTCCCCTCCCAGCTGGGTGTTTAACTGAAGGGTGATGACATCATCCCCCATTCACTGTTCATGCTTGCTCCCGAGCCCTGTTCTCCCCCCACCCCCCTCTCTGTCTGAGTCCACATCTCACTGTTTCTCTCCCTGCAGTCTTATTTTGTAAGAGCTGTTTAAATACCACATACCTGCATTCAATCTAGACAGTCTTCTATGATCTCTTCTCCTCTCTCAGCTGGAGGTTTGATACAGTTGAATCCAGTCTTCTATGAACGGCACAGATCTCCCTTCTATGCAGGAGAGTTAGGCACCATGGCACAATTTTGCTGTTTTTTGATTGTAGAATCAGCTGCAGTGTGTTTCTGCTGGGTGTGCAGAGTGAAATTGCTACGGCCCCTTAATCTGAGTGAGAGAGGCAGGGATCGAGGCACATTTCTGCTGTTTCTGATTGTAGAAGCCCTGCAGTGTTGTTGTGTTTCTTCTGGCTGTGCAGCGTGAAATTGTGCCGGTCCCTTACGCTGAGTGAGAGAGACAGGAATGCGCGTCACGTGAATCCGACCGGGGGCCAGATAGAATGTAAATTAGTAGAGCCGTCAGCCAATGACAGGACAGAAGGAGAAATCCGACCAGCACTGGGAACTGTGTTTACAGAAACAGAAGATAAGGGAGACCTTGAAAACAAGACTGCTTTTCTAATGACATCCAATTGCAAAGTTGTTTGTTTTCACTGTCCCCTTATTCTGAAGACTATTTAATGAAATACAAACCCTTTCAGTGGATCCCTACATTAATAGGTGTAGCACAGCATGGCAACTGCTGCTGCAGCAACAGCATCACCAGCATGGAGAACAACCCAATGGCCCAACAAAACCTTGCTGCCCAGCCTACCCCCTTGGCTCTGGGTCACCCCACTTCAGTCAAAGCATCACAGCAATAATGTCTGCCACACTGCACCACATCCAATAAGACGGGATCACAAACACTTGGTCAAAAGTTTGATTAAAAAGTATACTAAGAACCTCTGGTTTATTTGTATAAACCAGTGTATAGCATGTGGCTGTGCGGTCCATGTCTTTCATTTTTTTCCCTCTTTTACTGTGGAATATTTTATTTTAGGAATGGCTTATGAATAGGTTTGCTTCTTTGTATGTGAAAATGTATATGCATACTTTTGTATTTACTATGTCGGTGACCTATAGATCAGGCTGTACATGGCAGTTTTAACGTGTTATCTTTTTTTGCAGTTAAAACATTGCAGTCGCTATATCCATGATTTGTTTCCTTCATTAATTAAAAACTTGGATCCTGTGCCTCTAAGACACCTTCTGAATCTCGTATCTGGCCTTCACCCGAGTGCGCACACAGAGCAGGTAAACAGAGTTGCCATGGCACTGCTAAAATATCTGACCATTCAAGAATCCCATCTTTTGCGTTTTTAGTGTGTGCTTCTGGTAAATCAGATGACCTCATCAGTATGCCTCAACAGGTCTCTCCATTGTGTGATCGGATCATTTAAAGATTTTCATGTATTGAATATGTCATTTGGGTTTTAAGAGAATAGAATACAAAGCTCAAATGAGAGGCTGCAAATTTTCCAGCAAACGGGATATTTGTAAATGAGCATTTAGTTAAAGTTTAATGCACTTTTTTTTTTTTAACGCCAATTTTTTATTTTAAAAAAGTCCCTTTTTTAACTTTTATTTTTCATGAATTTAATCTGTCCCCTTCATAAGTCAACTGTTCATCTGGACTTACATGTGGTTGTTTGGCCAACCCCAAGCTTCCTTTTTTTATTTTCCTGAATAGGCTAAATACTACTGATGAGCTATTAGACTTATTCACACATTGCAGATTAGGTAAATATTTTACAATATTTGTAAGCCGTCATCAGAAGTCAATCATACAATGTGGAATCTGCATCACAAATTCTTACTGGTATGTGTAAGAATCAGTGTCTTGCATTTTTGTTGGTTTTCACCCCTTTATACATCATGTGGAATCCACAGCAAAATCTCAGTGACGCGCATGCAGATTTTGTTGTGCTGGGATTTGTAGCACAAGTTTCTGCCTTCTGTGGATTCAGCCTTAAAGGGGTTTTCCCACCATAGACTTTGATGGCATATCGCTAGCACATAGTTTTCTGGGACCCGCCTCTCGAAAATTACAGAGCAGACTGGAGAGCCAGTTGCACTTATGCATGGCTTTCTATTCTGTTTTATGGGAGTTCCTAACAGAGCTGAAATCGCCGCTCGGCTGGACTTGGGACTCCCATTGAAAAGAATGAAGAGTAACTGCACAAGTGCAACTGGCTCTCCAGTCTGCTCTGTAACTTTGGGGGCTTGTTCCTTAGAGAGGTGCAGTCCTCAGAGGTGGGACCCGCACCTCTCAGATTTTGATGGTATTTGCTAGTGATATGCCACCAAAGCCTATGGTGTTAAAACCCCTTTCAAGGTTTTCTTGTTGCCTTGCGTTTGAAGTGACACCTACTTAAAGAGGACCTGTGACATATGCTGACATGGCTGATTTTGTAAATTTTGTCTCCCCTACTAAATAACCTTTCTGTTACATATCTTATAACTCCGTGTTGTGCTGTTCTTCCATTATTCCTTCTAAAAATATATTCCTGAATCGGTCAGCTGGGTGTTACAATTTCCCTTTTTAAGGGGTGTGTCTCTGCACACACTGACTGTCCGTTCTGATTGGACAATGTCAGACTGAGCAGGGATACTCCTCTCCCCCAGTTGGCAACACCCACATGACAGATTTAGTAATACATTTTTAAAGGGGGAATAACTGAGAAACAACACAACAGATCTAACAGAAGACTCGAATTTTCACATGAAACCTTATTTAGTACCGCAGGAGTGTCCAGGTGCACCCTTTAAATTTGGGTATATTTCAACTCTTTTAAAATGTATAACCCCTAGTCCCTTAAATGTTTTCCCCCTTTTTTTTCTTGTATTATAAGACTTTGTATTTGGCATCAATGTTGATTAAAGCGCTTTGGAACAATGCCCTTGCTGCTAAAGCCCAACTTTCTAAACAGAGTTCTTCTGCATCGGTACTAAATAACAATCTACCACTGGGTAATAAAAAGGGTAAGTCTGAATTTGGCAAATTTTTTTATCATTTAAAAAATGGGGTTCTTTTCAGGATTTTTGTTTTTTAGCTAATTTAGGGAATAATACAAACTAAAAGGGAAAATCAAACTTTATACCCGGCTTGTGGGGGCACGTAAAAAAAAATGTCATAAATGCGAATTATTTAATTCGGTGACGATAAATGTCTCCCGACATAGCAAAACAATCTTTTTTTCCGGAGGTTTTTGAACACTAAAACCGGCAAAAAACAATCATTTAGACAGCCCATAGACAATAATAGAAAAAAACGACCTGTAGTCTACACAGGTGGTCTTTTCTCGTTCTTCTGGAACCGCGTATTATACAACCTTTTTAAAATAACGCTGGGCTTGACTTTTTCAATTTTTTCCCCTGCAATCAATTGTACGCGCGATGGCAAAAAGAACCGTGGTCCTGCATCAGACAAAAAATTGACTTTTTTTTGTCCGCAGTGCGGATATAGCCTAATAATGCTATTTAATGCTAGGAGTTACACTGTTAACAAAGGTCTGATCCTCTTTTTGCTTCTTCCCACTTATTTTTTTACACCAGGGAAAAGATTGTACTCAGAGTAGAGGGCAGGGCCCCGGGAATTTATAAGATAATGTCACGTTGGTGGCTACTGTAGCCTTTAAACAAGCGTCTGCTGGTCTTAATATGCTCGCTTATTTTTTTTGGGATGAGGGATTTGGGATAAAGGGGGTTTTCTAAATCCCCCTCGTTTTAGGGGCACCTCGGGCAGTCCACAGGCAGTGAAACAGTGACAACCCATAGTGGAGGAAGTGATATAGAAATGGAGACAAATCAAAACCCGATCCAAGCTTCAACAGCGACGTCTGCACTGAGGTATGCGCTTTTTTTGGGGTTTTTCCCTTTTCTAACGCCTTTTATTAAAATGTTTAGGCAAATTCACTTTTTTTTTTTTCCCAAATTTTTTCATCATTGAAACAGAAAAATTAAATAACCGTGTCGGACCTTTTCCCTGACACCCATTCTATAACGCACCCACAGTTTTGTTATTATTTATACTTAATCGAAAAATAGCGCGGGTCGTGATTTTTTTTTTATTCTTCTGTTAGTTTGTTTAGGAGCCTACCACAGAGCCTTCTAATCAAACCACTGACCCAGATGTGAACCAGGCATTTTAACAGAAAATGTGCATGGATGAGAGAGAGATTGAGATAGACACACTTTCTGAGCCTCACTACTTCAGGCCTCCCCCTAAAGCCAGGACTCCACAACATGTAAATGCACATGATGGGTTTCCTTGTCCTGTGAGTTTGCAGATGATACTAAGCTCTGTAAAGGAATCCACACAATAGAGGATGTGTTATTACAAAGGGATCTGGATAGGTTGGAGGTCAGGGCAGAAAAATGACAGATGAGGTTTAACACTGATAAATGCAAGGTTATGCACATGGGGAGGAAAAATCCATTACATGATTACATGTTAAATGGAAAAACACTGGGTAAAAGTGACATGGAGAAAGACTTGGGAATCCTGGTGGACAGTAAACTTAACTGTAGCAGCCAGTGTCAGGTAGCAGCAGCCAAGGCTAATAGGATCATGGGTTGTATTGAAAGGGCATAGATGCATATTGATGGGAACATTATTCCCCCCATTAAATACAAGTCACTGGTTTAGACCACAACTTTGGAATATTGTGTACAGTTTTGGGCACCAGTGCACAGGAAAGACATTGTAGAGCTTGAACAGGTACAAAGGCGGGCAACAAAAGTAATAAAAGGACTTGGTGGACTACAATATCCAGAAAGATTAGCAAGGTTAGGGTTATTTAGTTTAGAGAAAAGACTGCTTTGGGGGGAAATAATAAATAAAAGGCCAATATAGAGACTCGCTAAAGATTTATTTATACCCAGGACTATCAAGAACAAGGGGGCATCCTTTACGTCTTGAGGACAGAAAGTTTCTACATAACCTAAAAGGGATTCTTTACTGTTTAGAGCGGTGAGACTGTGGGAAATCTCTGCCAGAGGAACTTGTCATGGTGAATTCCACAACAAGTTCAAAAAGGCTTGATCATTTCTGGAGAGTGATAATATAAACAAGTTATAGTGACTGGATTCTGGAGAAGGGTCTGGATTACATTTCTAGATGTAATATAACAAGTTATAGTGACTAGATTTTTGAAAGGGTCCCGGGATACATTTCAGATGTAGTATAACAAGCTATAGTGACTAGGATTCCTGGAGAAGGGTCTGGATACATTTCTAGATGTAATATAACAAGTTATAGTGACTAGGATTCTGGAGAAGGGTCTGGATACATTTCTAGAGTATAATAATATAACAAGCTATAGTGACTAGGATTCTGGAGAGGAGTCGTTGATCCAGGGATTTATTCTGATTGCCGAGATTGGAGTCAGAAGGAATTTTTTCCCAAACAGAGGCCCAATTGGCTTCTACCTCATGGGGTTTTTTTCCTTACCCCTGGATTAACACTTTAGCAACACTTTAACAAAGGGGCTGAACTGGATGGATGTATGTCTTTTTTCGGCCTGACAAACTATGTAACACAAGCTTACATGGAGTATGCTACCTGCTGTAGGAGTAAGTAGGGAGTGGGTATTTGGTTCGTTGGAGATCCAATGTGATCCTGTAAGAATGCTTTACATGCGATATCTCGGTGCATTTCACTGACATGCCTATGTGTAAATAGCACATGATAAATTGCCATGGAGTCCTGGCCTAAAATTCATGCAGATAAAAGACTGGTCCTAATTGGTATCTTGAGCCCCTTGAGCATGCGTGGTAGTGAATCTTGCATTGGGTTGTTCAGTTCCGGGTGGCATTCCTTCCTTCTTGGGCTTCTTTGCATTATAGCTTAGTATTTTCGTGCTTAACTACATCTTTATAATACTCCTCCTTATGTTGAACATGGCGATGCAATACTATGTTTGATATTTATAACTTGATTTGCAGTACTTTTTATAGCACCGATTTACATTTCTATCAGTTTTGCATCTCTTTGCCTATTATACCAATCCCATATACAGTGATCACTTTCCAATGGAGGTATGCTGTCCTGGCTTTATATTTTAATTTGGTTTTATATTCTAGTAGATGTGAGAAACTCAACGTCTGTGGTATATATCTGATTATAGATATATCACAATATAGATTAGTAAAAAAATCGGTAGCACCGCCCTATAATCATTAATGAAGTTGGGTGCCAGTAAACTTAACGGGGCTGTATCGCTTCATCAGTTTGTGTTTCATTTGTATTTTCAGTTTATCAGCTCTGAAATCCAGGGGTGTTTCTTCCCCTACCAGCTGGTTGTTTCTTAACTGACATCATCCCCCCCCCCCCTTTCACTGTTCATGCTGGCTCCGAGTCAGTGTGCTCTCCCTCTCCCTATGCAGTCTTATTTTGTAAGAGCTGTTTATATACCACAGCCCTGCATTCAGTCTAGACAGTCTTCTATGAACTCAGAGCACTGATCTCTTCTCCTCGAGCAGCTGGAGGTTTGTTACAGTTGAATCCAGTCTTCTATGAATTCATCCAGAGCAGCACAGATCTGTCTCCTTTCTATGTTTACACGCAGGAGCATTAAGGCACCAAGGCACAATTCTGCTGTTTTCTGATTGTAGAAGCAGCTGCAGTGTGAGTGTTGGCTGTGCACAGTGAAATTGTTGCCGGCCCCTTATTCTGAGTGACAGAGGCAGGAATGCGTGCTCCCGTGAATACGACCGGGGCCAGACAGAATGTAAATTAGTAGAGCTGTCAGCCAATGAAATGAAAGGAGGTGGAATCCGACCGCCACTGGGGAACTGTGTTTACAGAAAACGAAGATAAGGGCGTGTTCACACGACGGATTTGAACGCAGTTATGGCCGCGGGTTCCAACGCAGTTTCCGCAGCCAAAACCAAGTCCAAATCGTGCCCAGTTTATTAACATGATTTCCTATGGGAAACCGCGTTAATAATCACGCCGTGGGTTTGGCCGTGACCTTGCCGCGCGTGTTTGAGAACTCGCCTGTCAATTCTTGACAGGGAGTCCTCAGCATGGCGGCCGCGCGATGTTCCCCCTGCCTATTAATTTGCATGGTGGCAAACCCAAGCCGCGCCGCGACCGTGCCCAGCGCCCGCGCCACAAACCCACGTCGGGAGACGCGAGTTTGCAGCAAGGTCAGGATGAGGTTCTGGCCGCGGTAACTGGCCAGAGCCGCCGTGTGAATGACATTCAATTGCAAAGTAGCTTGTTTTCACGGTCCCCTTACTCTGAAGACCATTTATTGTAATGATACAACCCCTTTAAGACCTCACAGGTCAATGCTTACACAAATGAAAAGAAAACTTGCAGCACTCACAAAAGTGAAAAAAGTGGAGCTTTACGCCATATCCACAGTCGACGATTCGGCTGCTAACAGAGCCTTTTTCAAGTTTTTTTTTTTGTCATATTTTTATTGGTGTCTACTAAAAGTATTACAACCTATTTGTAAATGGAATATGGCTGGAGAAAATGTAGCAGGAGACATAAGCGACTAGGATCGTAGTAAGCTGCAGGATGTAGTGTACCAAATGGTCAAAACTGTGCAGCAAAACTGCTCATGGTTTTCCCTTCTAGTTTTGCAATGTGGTTTCTTGATCTGTTAAAACAAATGCGTAGTAATGGCCAGCTGTAAATCACTTATCATATCTTAATCACCAGAACACTGAGGCATCACACTGTATGAAGACTGTAGGAGTTCTGGAATGGATTTAAAGGCATGTAACTAGTGTGTGTAAAATAAAAAAAATGTGCTAGTTATGTTTCAGTGATCGATTTCTAAACCGTTATCTTGTTGCAAAAATATTTCCTTAATCAAAGCTGCTACATAAGTAATACATTCTCATCTTTGTTGACTGCTGTTCCATTGTTGCTCTGGTTTATGGCCTTCTGCTGCCATTTACAGCAGCAGGATATTAGCAGACACTGGGGTACACCTTTTTTTAAAATTATGTACAGGCAGTTTAAATTTTAGTTACAATCACTTGGATGACGCTTTTATTAATATGGAATAAAATATAAAAATTTAGTAGTTGTATCATGGCCTGGAGGAGGGGGGGGGGATTGGTTTAGTATAATAATAAGTCTTTTTTCAGATTAGAAATCGTGGTTCAGGGGCTTTTTTGGAAAATTCTGTTGGGGACTGGCCCGGACAGAAATAGATCGACTTATGTGATATGTGGGATTACATTTTGGCTTCCTTCATTTATTCAAGAAATATAGTATTCACTATACAGTGGATGGCATTGTTGGGCATAAGCATAGGGGCGGTCTCAGACAACCTTCTGAATTACTCAATGATTTGGAAGTGTTTCGACCATGCACTTTGATAGCATATTGATAAGACATTCCATCAAAGTCTGATAGGTGCAGGTCCCTCCTTTGGGATCTGCACCTGTATTGGGAACAGGCTTCCTAAAGTGTTGGCTCAGAATGAAGAGCCGCTTGTGCATGATTCTCCATTCTGTTCTATGGGAGTTTTGAGTATAGCTGAGGGATGTGTTTGGCTGGACTTGGAACTGAAACATAATAATTGAATGTATTTGGGACACAATTGAGCGTTGTATGCAAGTCAGTCTGGCTCTACATTTTGAACTGACACTTTGGGGAGCAGAAGGGGAAGCTTGTTCCTGAGATAAGAGGATACCACCCTAAAACCTTTCAGACTTTGATGGCCTATATTAGCTATATAACATCAAAGTACATGGTGGGAACATTGCTTTACTGGGTCCTTAAAGGATTGGGCATAACTGTCACTGAAAGAGAAATGGTGAGGTTGGTTAGAAGTTTAATGTTGATCGACATTTTTTCAGTTATCTGCAAGTAGATTTTATGTTTCCTAAGCTGTAAATTCTTCTGTGTTACCCAATGATTAAATTGAATTATGCCTATTTAACCGCTTTAGATCATATACTGCATTGTCCTCTTTGTTATATTACCAGGAGTCCATGCAAGGGAGCTCAGATGAGACAGCAAACAGTGGTGAGGATGCCAGCAGTGGACCTGGAAGCAGCAGTGGGCACAGTGATGGGTCAAGCAATGAAGTAAATTCCAGCCATGCCAGTCAGTCTGCGGGAAGCCCAGGCAGCGAGGTGCACTCGGAGGATATAGCCGACATGGAAGCCTTAAAGGAAGAGGATGAGGAAGAAGAGCATTCCCACAACCCACCAAAAAATAGAGTAGTTGATCTGCAGAAGAGAAAATTGGAATCTCAAGCGGGTATTTGTTTGGGGGAGCCCCAGGGGGCGACGGACATGGGTACAGCAAGTAATGGGACGTGCAAGGACCTGGTTTTTAATTCAGAGTCTGTTCAACCAGGTGATAGTCGCATTCGCATCTTGGATGCCTGCTCCCACGCCGAAGAACCTGAACACGACATGGCAGGAGAGATGAGCGGTGGCCACATACAAGGCTCTCACGATACCTGCATCACGCGAACGGGAGACTTCCTTGGAGACACCATTGGGAATGAGCTGTTTAACTGCAGACGGTTTATTGGACCCCAGCATCACCACCACCATCATCACCACCACCACCACCACCACCACGAGGGGTAAGTTCTCATGCAAAGTTCTTTGAAGAAAAGAGTTTTTTTTTTTTTTCTTTGTTTCCAGCACTGTGTCCCTTATTCTGTAAGATGCTAGAGTTTTAGGGTGTTTAATGCCCAAATCTGCAGTTTTCAGACAGAAAAGTCATAAAAAGATGTTTTTAAATTTATCCCGCCACCT
>JAODAL010025343.1:0-58796 GCA_025379985.1 Phyllomedusa bahiana
TTCCCCATCCTTTAGAGATTGCAAATAGGGACCATTAGCCCACGCTCTGGCCACGTCCAAACAAATTACATCACATCAGGCCACACCTCTGACCACACCCAAACTAATTACATCATACCAGGACACGCCTCTAACCACGCCCCACCAAACAAAATCATGCCCCGACCCTCCAGAAGACCAGCGCCAACGCAACAGCAGTGCCACTATGGTCTGTAAATATGTATTTATATAAAGTCATGTATTGTATATACAGAGATCCATACAAATAGCTGTAAGACAATATTCTATGGATGATACCGCTATATAATGGTCATTCAGTGACCACATAATACCACTGTACAAGGAGCAAATATCCCCGTACTGTTACTAAACCACACAAGACTAATATTATCAATAATACCAGCTAATACAGAGATCGAATAATTCCACTACAACCATGACAACATTACCAGCACATGTAAGTACTGAATAATACCACAAACCATGACACACATATCACTACCACATAGTGACTGAAATAATTACCATCACACTATGACTACATGTCACCACCACATAGTGACTGAATATAATACCATATCACACCATGACCACATATCACCACCACATAGTGACTGAATAATACCATCACACCATGACCACATGTCATCACCACATAGTGACTAAATCATACTACCACATATCACCACCAAATAGTGACTGAATAATACAGCCATACTGATCCTGAATATGAACCACTACACTCCTACCAATATTCCTGTCATACAGACATATAAGTGATGACAGTACAATACAATTTAGTGACTTACAGGTGACTTGTTCTCTGTTGGGAGTCGTTCCTTTTCTCCGTTCCTTCCAGATCGCCATGACCACTTCTCCCGGCCTCGTCCCTGCAGAATTAACCACACAAACATTTTAGACTTTGCACTTTTCCATGCAGGCAGTGACGTCAGGGGAGAGCGTCTCTATGACGCTTCTCCTGCGTCCCTGCTCTCTGTATCGGCCGCATGTGAGGGAGAGAGGCTCCCTGACATGTGGATGGTAGGAAGCGCCGGGCCCCGCAGCTCCGCGTCCTCCGGCAGTGAACTAGTAAATTCACTGCCGGCGGGCGCAGAAGCCGAACTACCGGGGTAGCAGATGCCGGGCCCCCTAAGCGACTGGATCCCGGGGCAGCTGCTACGTCTGCTACCCCGGTAGTTATGCTGTACCGCATGACCCTTAAATCTGCACAGATTCAAAAGTGCTGGAAAAACGAGTCTTTGAACCACCATTTTAGTTGAACTGGACATTGACTATACCTGTCCTGGACCGCAGCATGACCCTTAAACCTGCATGACCCACAGATTAAAAAGTGCCAGAAAAAGGAGTCTTTGAACCACCATTTTAGTTGAACAGACATTAAACTACACTGTCCTTGACTGCAGCATGACCCTTAAATCTACATGACCCACAGATTAAAAAGTTCCGGAAAATGGAGTCTTTGAACCACCATTTTAGTTTAACTGGACACTGACTGTACCTGTCCTGGACCGCAGTATAACCCTTAAACCTGTCTGTCAGACAGATTAAAAATTGCTGGAAAAAGGAGTCTTTGAACCACCATTTTAGTTGAACTGGACATTGTCTATCCTGTCCTGGACCGCAACATGACCCTTAAACCTGTCTGTCCCAAAGATTAAAAATTGCCGGAAAAAGGAATCTTTGAACCATCATTTTAGTTGAACTGGAAAATTGACTATGCCGGGTCCTGAGACCCGCAGCATGACCCAATACCTGCCATGACCCACAGATTAAAAAGTGCAGGAATAAAGTAGTCTTTGGAGCTGTATTTTAGTGAAATGGACATTGACTATCCATATTCTGTAACGCAGCATGACCCAAAAACCCGCACAGGTGCCCTTATGGACCATCAGCATAAAATTTCGTAATAAGAAAAGAACTATATTAAAAACAACTAGTTTTCCAATACTGCTGCTGCTAGTGCTTCTTGACTTTCTACTGGTGACATTGTTTCCACCGTGCCCATTAGAATGTGAAGCAAACGAAACAGATGTCCCCAGTAGGTAAAACGAGGTCTGCCCTGAAAATTGCATTCTACTGACAAGTGGGTTGAAGGAAATTACTGATCAAGGCGGGTGAGGCTGTAAACGTGGATCACGCAGGTTCAGCTAGCAGGGCCTGATTTACAGTGGGTGCGGTGAGAGCCAGGGCTGGTGTTCGTCATCTATTAACACGCAGGTTCAGCTAGCAGAGCCGGAGTTACAGTGGGTGCGGTCATCTATTAACACGGCAAAAATGCCCTTATGACGCAGCAAAGAAAACAGTCGTGCTGAAGCATAGTGCGGAAGCGGAAGTGTGAGCTAAGACCTCCAGCCTTCCTTAGTACACAGTGCTTGCCCCTCCGTATGAGTGCGGACCAATTGAGCTTCACTTGGAGATGCTGGTGGTTGGGCGCTCCTGTTTCACACAGGTGCCCTTTTTCTTGGTTTTTTTTCTCATTTTACTCAACATGCTGGAGGAAATTGTCTCTGTTCTTTGTTCTCTGTCTGTTTCCCATACACCATGTCCTCTGAATAACCTACATCTGTTCAAGTATTCCTGTACCTCCCTTGTACAATTCAGAGGAATATTTGTATCAGCTATTTTGTACATGCAAGTGTTTTAGTAGGTTAATTCTAGAAAAAAACATTTTTAAAATAGATGGAATCCCACCCCGTCTTTGTTTCTCTTTTTTTTAATCGTATTAAATGGGTTGTCTCACTACGGGGATTGCTAGCTATGTTAAAGATCTTGCAAAAACAAGTCATTTTGCAATATGTGTCCATTAACAGTGTCCTACCCATTCCTGTTTTTGACAGCACTATGCCCCATGAAATTCAAAACATGACCCTTCAGCCACTCTTGACAATTGTGGAGAACAAATGTCTGTTAAAAACCACATTTTTTACAATAGGACTTGTAGAAGAGCTGTATTTCACAACAACATGCCCCACCAAAAGTTTAAAACATGACCCTTTGGCCACTATTGACAATTGTGAAGAACAAATGTCTGTTAGAAATCACATTTTTTATCATTGGACCTGTAGTATAGCTGTATTTCACAGCAACATGATCCAAAAAATTATAAAATTGACTTAGAAGCCAAATTTCTGTTCCAAAGGACCTTGATTATAGCTGTATCTCACAGCACCATGACCCCAAAACCATTACCACAAGGCATTATGGGAAAGGAGCTGTGAAGCTCACTGCGCCCTCTATTGGTTGTAACAAATCCTCAATTTACTTCTGATTCACTGAGTCTTTGAGAAGCAAAAAGGAATATTAGTCAAGCCAATATCGCTCATCTAAAATATGGCCATTTCAGGGTTTTTGCCCCCTCATAAGGGGTAGAGCAGAGCGATCTGGCTTGAGGGGTGGGAAGCAATGAGTGCTGAGAAAAAGGGGAACATCTCTCCTTAAGGAGAGCACCAGTTAGGGTGCGTTTTGTGTTTTGGGTTACCTTTTAGCCCACTACTAAGTTTTTGGGATATCACAATGAATTTTCGGGAAAAAGGGGGCTGGGGGAAACTAACTGCCCCCCCTTTTTTGGCTGTTAAACAAAAAAACCCCCTAATTTCTTTGGGGTTTCAATGAATCTTTGGAAAAAGCAAAAAAAGGGGGGTTTTTAGGGGCAAACCCAAAAATCGCTCTTCCCAATTTTGCGTTTTCCCGGGGTTTTTACCCCCCCATAGTGTAAAGCAGAGCGGGGTACTGGCTTTGATTGGGGTGGGAGGCAAAATTGGGGGTGGGGTGGGGGGGGGGTGGGGGGGGAAAAAGGAACCTCTTTTCCTTGAGGAGCGCCCCAAGTTAAGGTTTTGTTGTGTTATGCTTGACTTTTTAGCCCACCCCTTTTCTTTGTTTAGCATGTGGGAAAGGGGGAATTTCCCGCGTGTTGCCACTCTAAAAATGAGGGCATGTAACAAAAAGCCAAACCGGGAACGAAGCAGGGGGGCGAAAGGGGGGGAATGTGGAGTCAGACCTCGAGCCTTACTAAAACGGCAGTCCCGATGGGGTTGCGTTTTTTAAAAATTTTTTGGACGCAAAGGGGGCTTTAACGTGGCCCCGGGCCCAAAGGGGTGTGCTCCAGCCTACCGATTTAAAAGGGGGCCCAGGAGATTTTTGCCGGGTTTTCGCACACCACCCTTTCCGGCACAAAAGGTTTTTTGTCACCCCAAACCAGCGCTCCGGGGGCTCATTGCGAAGGCCGTTCACGGTCCTGGGCCGTGTGTTTACCCGGGCTCCCAAAAAGATTTATTTCAAAAACCCGGGTTGGGTTTTATTGGGCACGTGATGCTACCCGTGGTCCTTGGGGGGAAAAAACCCTGCACCATCCCTGCGGGGTTTTGAAGAGCGTGCGCCAAAAACCTGAGAAAACCCCCGTTTCCCCGGACTCATCCCAGCCTACAACCAGTGAGCTGTCAAAGATGGAATTCTAGTTGGGTTTTCTAAATCCCTGTATCGGGGGGGTCAGATGGACTTTGGGCCCCGGGCCCCAGATGCCCGACCCAAAGCGGGGGTTTTTTTAAATTTTTTGATGGGGCACCCTTGGGGTTTGGGCCCGGGGGGGCAGGGGCGGCTTTTCTGGAAAATAAAAAGCCCCTTTTCTGCAATCTGGTATTGGGGGGGGGTGGCCCCGGGATGACGTGGGGGAACACCTCTGTGGGCCACCAGAAAGGGAAAAAAGGGGGGGGAAAACATTTCCCAAAGGCCCAAAAACCTGGCAATGCCGACATTCAGGCTTTTGGCTTTGGATGGTTTGGCTTAAAGTGTTTTTCTTGCCCCAAACCTGGTGACAGAAGGCTGGCTGCTAGACTGGCTGCTGTACGGCGTGCAGGTCAAACTGTTGGAAGAAGAAAGGGGTATAGGATGGGTCTTCTGGTGGTGCTGGTGGTACTCGGGCGACGGTGGAGGCTGAAGCGGAGGCTGATCCTTGCTCATGACTCTGAGAGACAGGGGCCGCTGAGGAACGCTTGGTGGTGGCGGAGGAGGAGGAGGCGGAGACAGAGTGTGTGACAATGGTTGGAGGCCGGCGTGGTCTGCCTTTTTGGCCAAGTGTTCCCTTCAACACATGCATTTGCTGCATGTGAATAGACATGTTGGTGGTGGTTAAACCCCTAAGATTCTTCCCTCTACTGATGCGTTTATGGCAAAGTCGGCATATAACATCGCTGGGTGAATCAGAGGCTTGTTCGAAAAGGGCCCAGGCTTGAGAGGTCCTGGACCTTTTCGACGGCGATAAGCGAGGAGCGGTGTTTCCGCTAATCGTGGCTGGCGGAATAATCTCAGCGGACTTGTGCGACCGCCATGTCCCTTTTTGAGGCGGGACCCCTACTGACACTACGCCATCATCTTCCTCCATGTCCAGTGATGAAGCGCTCGCAAGCAAATTCTTCTGAAAAGACCACGTTGGATCCGCAATGTCGTCATCATCATCATCATCATC
Source organism: Phyllomedusa bahiana (assembly GCA_025379985.1). NCBI lineage: Eukaryota > Metazoa > Chordata > Amphibia > Anura > Hylidae > Phyllomedusa > Phyllomedusa bahiana. Next base: position 5,483 of record JAODAL010025343.1, read on the forward strand.
ATCATCAAAACAGGTGACTTCCTTGTCCTGACATTCTGCATCCTGGAACTGCGGGCTACAAGCAACAGGCACTGCAAGACGTTGCCGACCGCCCGGGATTTGTGCCGATTGACTGGCTTCCTTCTCCATCTCTGATGGCATCAGCAATTGAGCATCAGAGCAGACAAAATCATCCTCTTTGGCCTCTTGAGCTTTTCACATGCCTTCTGACCCCAACCGCATTTTGTCATCAAAGAGGTCTTCAGAAAATGGATTATCCACAGTGGTGGGTACATGAGTTGACATTTGGGCTGCCTTTGCTTACTGTTGGATGGATGCTGACGATGATGATGACGACATTTGTGGCCGTGACTGGGAGGACGAGGAGGTAAGACTGCTGGATGCAGGTTGCATTAACCACTAAAGAACAGATTGGCGACGATGTTCGTTACTGAGATTCACAGGGCACCGACCCAGCTATGACCGGCCTGACGGTCCTGCAACCAACGATCCGCTGGCTTGCGTGTTGTTGCCAGCACTGGAAGGAGCACCTTCTCTCGTACCTCTACCTCCATGTCCTACACCCCTCTTTGCTCGCTTACCACCTGCAGTTCGCTCCATGTTCAGAAAGATAAAAATTTAAAAAGGTATGGAAGAGTTTTTGACAGTCTCTTATTGAAAGACGGCAAATCACAGCTATTCTTAAATCCTCTAATTTCCAACAGCCAACTAGGATTAGAAAGAGAATTGTTTCTTTCAAATACCTGTGAAATGTTGTCTGGTGGAAGAACCGTAACATCAAATCAACAGTGTTCTTCCTTCAGTCCCTGAGATTTTACAACTGACCCAAATAGTCTATGCAATTGGGCGTTTTTCTACAAAAACTATCGTACAAATGCACGTATTAGCGCCATATGAGACGCACGGAGTGAAAATAGAAAGAAGTATTAAAAAGTTATATGGATCATATTGGCGGCCTTAGCACCACTGACTACAGGCGTAATTTACCTAGGAAAATAGTAGGAACACAATACGCATAAAACTGAACTCTTTGCGCCAAAATGAGACGCACAGACTGCAATTAAGAGTTATTTAAATATTATATGGATTAATATGGCTGCCTTCGCACGCTGACTACAAGCTGACGTTAATTTCTAGGAAATTTGTAGAACACAATATCTGTACAAATGGACTCTTTGCGCCAAAATGAGATGCAACGGACTGCATAATGTATTTAAATATTATATGGAATTTATCTGGCAGCCTTCGCACCACTGAAGACAAGGTATAATTACTATAAATATGTAGAACTCAATATTCATACACTGATTTCTTAACGCCAAACTGAGACGCACAGACTGCAAATAAGAGTATTTAAAATATTATATCGGATTAATTATGGTTGCCTTAGCAACACTGACTTTCAAGCGTAATTTACTAGGAAATATGTAGAACAAAATTATTCGTACAATAGAACTCTTTGCGCCCAAACTGAGATGCCGGACTGTAATAAGAAGTATTTAATTATTATATGGATTAATATGGCAGCTTGCACCACTGACTACAAGGTAAATTTACTATGGAAATATTTAGAAACACACTATTCGTTACAACTGAACTCTTTGCACCTAAACTGAGTACGCACGGACTGCAATAAGAGTATTTAAAATATGATATGGATTAATATGGCAGCCTTCGCACTACTTGACTACAGGCGTATTGTACTAGGAAATTTGTAGAAAACACTATTTCGTACAACTGGACTCTTTGTGCCAAACTGAGGATGCACGGTCTGCAATATGTGTATTTAAATATTTATATGGATTAAATGGCAGCCTTCGCCTAACTTACTGACTACAGGGTTATTTACTAGGAAATTAGCTAGATAACTACCATCTATTTCGTACAACTGGGGGAATCACTTTGGCCAAACTGAGATGCACGGACTGCAATAAAAGTATTTAAATATTTGTTTTTATAAAATGTAACATGCAGGGACATCTTTACACTATAGCAAATATATACGCACCTAACTCTAATCAGTTAACTTTCTTTACAAAAGTTATAGATGATCTGACTAACTTCGCTCAGGGGCAAGTGGTCCTCTGTGGCGATTTCAATCTGGCCCTACATCCTCTTTTAGACTCATCGAGGGATTGTTCATCGGTTCCCCACAGAGTAACCAATAAACTCAAAAGCCTGTTGCACAACCTGCAGCTGTCGGACGCGTGGCGACTAATGCATCCTGATGAAAAGGACTATACATTTTACTCGAACCCCCATCAATCATATAGTCGAATATGCTACTGTTTGGCCAGCACTCTTTCTCTCGTGGTGTGTCCGACCAGGATAGACCCCATACCTCCACTCTATCTCGCGCCAATTCACTGCACTTTGGACCTAATGCACTTCAGGCGCCCCCCCGTTTGCATGGAAGTTAAATGAATCACTCTTCCTGGACGCACTCTGTTCCAAGAGAACTTCAATCTAGTATCCAATAGGTTTCAGATTGACCATTGCAGACTGACGATTACCTCGCCCCCTGATCGCTGGGAGGCAATGAAGTGCGTCCTGCGATGGAGTGCTGATCAAGCATGGGCTGCCTGAAAAGTGCGCAGGCTCATAAACTTCAGTCCTTACTGACAAGAGGCTCAAGCTCGGGTCGGAGTCCTCTCATTAACACGTTTCAAACGCCCTGAAGGTCAGATCTTAGAGTGATGATCAGAACTACGAAAGGAAATTCATCTCTAATGGAGCGCAGACACAAGCAGCTACTGCAAGATCTGCGCGGCGTCCTTTTATGAGCTGGGAGCACTAAGCCTGGACGTTATGGCGGGGGCACACTGCGGCGAGGTGAAGAGTGCGGCACTCTTCATTCCCCAGATCAAGACGCGAAGGGACAATCTGGCATTCTTGGAGTGAGGACTTCTTTTCAGCGTTTCATGCTAGTATTCGGACTTATAAACTTGCCCTCCACACGCTCTCCTCCAATTTCTCTCCAGTGAAAAGTAAACAAGGTCACTGGTGGGACTTCCTTCAGAGGACTTTCTCTTCTCCCCTCTCCCCAGAAGTGATACGGCCTGGAAGATCCTTTTCTCCCCCAGCAGAGGTACAAACAAGCTATAGACTATTTGCTGCGGTTAAGAGCCCTTGGCCCAAATAGCTATACAACTAACTTTTATAAGACTCTGAAAGAGGACCATTTACTTCCCCCTGTTGTGATGACCTTTAATCTCGGTCCTCTAATTACCTCGCATTTGCCCACGGACTTCATTAAAGCTCATTATCTACGGTAATTCCCAAAGAAGGTCCGTGACACGACCCTTTGTCAAAGTTACAGGCCCATTTCGCTTATTAACACGGACGCTAAAATCTTCGCTGAAATTATCGCTCTCAGATTAAATCCCTTACTGAATGGCCTGATACATTTGGACCAAGTGGGTTTCGTCCCTATGAGGAAGCTGGAAACAACACCTGAAGACCTTCACTCTGATTGACTATGTGCGTAAATCTAAGACTCCCTGACTGTTACTCTCCCTGGTTGCGGCGAAAGCTTTGATCGGGTGGTTTGGGCTTTCCTCTCAGGTGCACTCTCAGCGCTTGGCTTGGGACGTTTCTCCTGGGTCCAAAATATTAGTGTTATATAACTCCCCGCAGCAAATCCGGGTCAACGGAGCGCTTTCTACACCTTTTCCCTCATACGCAATGGTAACAGGCAGGGCTGCCCTCGTTCCCCCACTCCTGTATGCTCTGATAGTGGGACATCTCCTTCATAAGAATCCGGGGAATCGAATCAATACATGGTAATCAAACTCTGTGGAAAGCATTCACACTAAATGTTACGCATTCGCGCGGATGATCTTATATATATATCACCGAGCCCCTCATTTCCCTCCCAGCAGTACTTCAAGTATTGCGTATCTTCGGTTCTCTCTCCAATCACAAAGTTAATATGTCTAAAAAGCGTGAGCGCTGAATATTACCCTACACCCGGGGCAGTCGGGGTCATCCCAGCTTAGGGTAACTTTACTCCTTTCTTGGCAACCAACCTCCATAATAATCTAGGGGTTCACATCACCGATTTGAACCCCTAGATTTGAACAAGACCTATGATCTAAATTTCGCCCCCCTGTTTCATCTTATATGGAAGACCTTCTGCGATGGATAAAAAAGGATTTTTTGTGGCTCAGGTCGGAGTCAATATCGTTATAAAATTGACATGTGCTACCCGGCTGCTCTATTGTTCCAGACAATCCGATCCTACTCCCTTAAGTCCTTTTTGTTCCTGCATCAAACACGTGCTTATGATCATATGGGTGCAGAAGCACCCACGGCTCTCAAAAAGCAACTCTAATGAAGCCAAAGTTGAGGGTGGTTTGTAGCTTCCAACTTTCTAACTATTATTTCAGCAGCGGCCTCTGTAGGGTATGGAACTGTTTTCATCAGGCGGACACTAAACTCTGGTGTTCAGCTTGATAACTACTATGCATGGCCCTACCCTCCGACTGCAAACCCTGGCCACTGGCTGCCACCAATATGGTTGCCCAGTAAAAGGCTTAGCCTAACTCCCCTGGTTCTCAAACACATAGTGAAATTCCAGGTGATACCCTCTTCGATGCATATTATAAGCCAGGGGGGCCGCTTTACTCCTCTACGGGCCAAACCGGGACTCCCGAACACGCTGAGTAGTACAGGCCTTGGCCTTGGCAAGGGAACGGGGCTTTGCAATTATGATAGACGCCTACCTAGATCACGGCTATCAAGTCCTACTCTGTTTTTGGTTGCAGGACTACGGGGGACATCACTTCCCCAGGCTATTTTATTCCAGCTGCGCGTAGCATTGCTCCCACGCATAATTCTGCTTTGCTTTCTCTAGGAGGGTCCTCTATCTTTGAGAGCCTGGTGTCCTGAAGAAGCTACTTACTGAGACACCTGCTCTCAAGGATTCATGGACTCCTGATAAATACGGAGGACCCCGTCAATGCTGGAGTTCCAAAGGCGTGGGAGAGAGAGAGCTCTCTAGAGTTTTTTCCAACGAGGAGTGACGGATATAAATATTCACACTGACAATAAGTCGTCGGTTTCAGTGAAAGTACAGAAATGAAACTACAAAATTGTTACCAGATGGTAACAGAGTCCCGGCTCTTTGCACCACAGTTATTTCCCCACTGTGTCCGACCATATTGCTGGCGATGCAAACTCTGATGAGGGGGACAATGCTAACATCTGGTGGCCCCCCAATGCCCAGTCTTCATGCCTTTCTGGCTTAGAGTTATCGACCGTTATCCATCAGATAAACGGGGGTGAGCCTGGACAAGAACCCGTGGTTCTGCTACTCCTTTCAGTACAGTGCCATGCTCGGTCTGCAAAATAAACCCATCTTGTTACAGCTTTGTTAAATGCAGCCAAGACGGTTATCCCCAGGCTTTGGCGTTCCCATCTTGCCTTACGATCACGGATTGGTTTAGGGAAAACCATATTAAATTATGATGGCTGGGGAAGAGATTCGGAGTGAATCAATTAGGGACTCGGAGAAATTTTTCAGGATTTGGGGAGATTGGCTCGCCTTCTGCAAAACTGCGGACTACTCCTCTGCTCAATAAACCGGATCTGCGATCAGCCTGACGATATATAACACATCGGTGCACCTTTATTTCAAAGGTAAAAATCCCAGTACAAAAATTTGCAACGTTTCAGCTTCATCATAGGTGCTTTATTCAAGCGTAATACATGTTGCCAATAGAGTACACTTTATAGCAAATAGGCGTGGCTAATCTATACAAACCACCCAATCACACCCTAGCATATATAAGTGATTTATTATTCAATAAAAATCACAGATAGTAATAACATACACCAATAGTGAATAAGAACCATTCATAAATGTGTAAGGAACACCTCACTTCGAGCGGGATCATCCGTCCTCCAATTCGTGGCGTCTCCACCGTTGCTCTGCGCATCTCCGTTCAGTCCGCGCATGTCAACTCGTTGCTCCGATGTTGAACTGTACCGCGCATGACCGTTGCCAGTACTAAGACCGGAATAGGGACACAGACCAAACTGCGCGTGTCTGTTGCCACTACTTTACGGGAATATACATTTTCTAAGCGCATCGGGACAAATATATGGACAAAATTGTCCAAACTAAAGGGGCCAATCACTCAAAAAAGAGTGACAGCAACTCCACATTTTACAATAGTCCCAAGAGCGATATAAATTACAATATTCATCAAACAATAGGGCAACTTAAGACAAAAAGCTATATAGAGAAACAATTTTTATATATACCTATTCAAAAAGACTATTTAACTATATAAAAAAAGGGATGTATATATAAGAGGAAACAGATGATCCCGCTCGACTGTCGACACTAAAAGGAAAAGAAAAAATACATCTATATTAACTAATAAAAACAGCTAAAATCAAAAAGCACAAAATACATATATACCAAATAATCCAAATAAACCACTACAACGTACCAATATTGAATTCGATGTTCAACCCTAGTGGTTGTAGTGTCTTTAAATTATAGATCCATTCTAACTCCTTCCTCCTTAGGATTTTTTCGCGATCTCCACCTCTACGTAGAGGTACTACCTGGTCAATAATTCTGAATCTCAACTGAGATATAGAATGTCCCTTTTCCACGAAGTGTCTAGCTACCGGTAAATCAGTCATCTGTCGTCTAATCGTACTTTTATGTTTATTAATGCGTTCCCTGACTTCCATCGTAGTTTCCCCTACGTATACTAAACTACAGGGACATGTAATCATATAGATTACATATGACGAACGACAGGTATATCTACCTTTGATCTGAATCCTTTTGCCTGTATGGGGATGTGAAAATGAATCACCACGCAAGAGATTACCACAACATGAGCAATTTAAACATGGAAAATTGCCCAACTTAGGAGGTAAAAAGTATGTTTGTTTCTTACCTCTATCATCTGAACAATCAGCATGGACTAATCTGTCACGCAAATTCCTAGACCTTCGATAAGCCATCATGGGGGGTAAGGAAAATTCAGGTACATTGGGTAATCCTTTGCATAAAATGTCCCATTCTTTTCTGAGGCACTTCGCTATCTCTCCACCCAATTGACTGTGTGTTGTAACAAACGAAATCCTTTCCACTTTGTTCTTCTGTTTACAAACCAATGTATCCTCCCTTTGAACATATCTCAGGCGTGAACAATGTCGTTTAAGTAATGATTTTGGGTAACCCCGCTGAACAAATTTAAAGGGACATTCTATATCTCAGTTGAGATTTAGAATTATTGACCAGGTAGTACCTCTACGTAGAGGTGGAGATCGCGAAAAAATCCTAAGGAGGATGGAGTTAGAATGGATCTATAATTTAAAGACACTACAACCACTAGGGTTGAACATCGTATTCAATATTGGTACGTTGTAGAGGTTTATTTGGATTATTTGGTATATATGTAGTTTGTGCTTTTTGATTTTAGCTGTTTTTATTAGTTAATAAAGATGTATTTTTTCTTTTCCTTTTAGTGTCGACAGTCGAGCGGGATCATCGGTCTCCTCTTATATATACATCCCCTTTTTTTATATAGTTAAATAGTCTTTTTGAATAGGTATATATAAAAATTGTTTCTCTATATAGCTTTTTGTCTTAAGTTGCCCTATTGTTTGATGAATATTGTAATTTATATCGCTCTTGGGACTATTGTAAAATGTGGAGTTGCTGTCACTCTTTTTTGAGTGATTGGCCCCTTTAGTTTGGACAATTTTGTCCATATATTTGTCCCGATGCGCTTAGAAATGTATATTCCCGTAAAGTAGTGGCAACAGACACGCGCAGTTTGGTCTGTGTCCCTATTCCGGTCTTAGTACTGGCAACGGTCATGCGCAGTACAGTTCAACATCGGAGCAACGAGTTGACATGCGCGGACTGAACGGACATGCGCAGAGCAACGGTGGAGACGCCACGAATCGGAGGACGGATGATCCCGCTCGAAGTGAGGTGTTCCTTACACATTTATGAATGGTTCTTATTCACTATTGGTGTATGTTATTACTATCTGTGATTTTATTGGAAGAATGAATACACTTATGATATGCTAGGGTGTGATTGGGTGGTTTGTATAGATTAGCACCGCCTATTTGCTATATATTGTACTCTATTGGCACATGTATTTATGCTTGATAAAGGCTCCATGTGAGCTGAAATTTTGCAAATTTTTGTACTGGGATTTTTACCTTTGAAATAAAGGTGCACCTATGCTGACGCTGGATTCTTCTTTCTTGCTGAAATTTGGCTATAGGGGTTAGACTCCCCTGGCATTGGCGGTCTATTGCATTTGTTTGGTGCTTAAAGAACGGACGTGGGGAACTCCAGTACTGTCCTACTGAGATATTTGCTTTGTGGTATTGAGTCTGAGGAACGTGCACGGGGGACTTATCCAATGGAGGACATTTGTAAAGTCCCCAGGTCCCGGAGGACCCCGGTCCATCAAGAATCCCGATTGAGTACATACTTATATACCAATAAAAGATATTCAGAGACTCTTAAATACAGGAAGATGTGAGTTGTCTTTTCTTGAGCTCACCTTCATAGAGGTTCTAAAAAGAAAATATGAACAAGAAAATAAATGCCTGATCACTATTGAATTACATTTTAAATTTACGTTATTGGAATATTATAAAGTCCAAAGGTTTCCCGGGGGGTCTACGTTTCCAATCTTCGTCCAACTTTCTTTCTACATGATGAAATCTTTTGCAAGAAATTTGAGATAAATTAATAACAAATATTCTTTTGAAATTTTTTTTAACTAAATGGGGATTTTTTACAGAAGGAGTTAATATACCTTGAAGAATACTGAAATTAATGTTGGAAAACAAATTAAGTCTCTTTTGTGATCTGGGGACTTTGATATCTATAGAGATAGGTTGTCACAAAAATTGAGTCGACATAGAGCCGAGATCGAAAAAATGAAACGTGATAAATGGCATCGCGATATGGGGGAAATTACCAAGAGGTAAAATCTTTAATTGGCAAGGACAACATGGGCAATCTACGTATATGAGGAAAAAGACGGTAAATTTGGATGCTAAGTTTGGTTACACTACCGCCAACTCTGATTCGACCGATGAATCTCTCCAGTCTGAATTATTAGATCCACAGAATCACGCACGAAATACAGGGCGAGAAGGGGAGGTAGGAAACATCACCGACAACAGAAGAGGCAGAGGCAAGAGACTGTACAAACAGAATACTCCCAGACAGATGACCGGTGTGTTCGCCAGCAACGAGGGGCAATCCACAGGACTAGAATCTGAGGTGAATCTTGTGGTGAATATCTCTTCTGTTACTTTGTGGGATATTGAGTGAAATTGTTGAATAGAGGTCTTTTTCCTTTAGTCCTGTTACAGGTATCGATTGGTTTCAATTTGAAGTTGATCTCAGAATTTCTTCAGACGCTTGCGCCTGAAGGCTTCTTTAATGATCATAAGAGTGATGGTAAGAAATTTGTGATGACGATGATTCTGTAACATACGTTCATTTGAAATGATTTGGGGTTGGAGGAATAAGAGCTTTTCTCTCCTCCTCATTCTAACCATATTGTGAGACCTACATTGAGTTGACTACTAGCTATATGAGAGATCTGCAAGATAAAAATGTCAGTTATAGATCTAATTTGTCATCTGGGGAGAATCAGGCCCTTAAGAATTTGACGAACAATTGTTCCCTCGTTATTAAACCGGCAGATAAGGGGGGGAGTGGTCGTGGTAATGGACAGGGACCAATATGAGAGGGAAATTTTTAGCCCATTGAGTGATGGTAATGTATACTCTTTTTTTGGCAAAGGACCCCAATTTTGATATTATGAAGGAGATCAATTTTGGGTTATTGACAGGGCTATTTGTGAAAGAATTATCGATGTAAAATTGGGAACTTTTTGAAGATCTCCTCGCCAGTGACCCCGTTTTATACACCCTCCCAAAGATACACAAGGATTTGGGTAATCCCCCTGGGAGACCAATTGTGTCGGGTAGGGGCTCATTTTTTCAGTAACATAGCGATATTCCTTGACAAGTCCTTGGGTCCTATGCCACGTCCGCTCCCTCCTTTGTCAGGGATACGTCTGATTTTTTATTAAAGTTGGAGGAGTTGTTTTACCAAAAAATTCTTCCTTGTTTCGTTCGACGTTGTCTCACTATCACGTCGATCGGACATGACAGGGATTGGAGGCGGTTGGGGTGCTCTTGCCGGCTCGGATGCGATCCGAAATATGCACAGTTTTGTCCTTACATTGTTGGGGATTGTCCTCAGAAGAATTATTTCCTTTTTGGGACAAATATTATCTCCAATTGAGAGGCACAGCTATGGGGTCCAATGTGGCCCCCCCTACGCTAACATCTTTATTGGGGGCTGTGGAGGACAGTTTGTGCATAAATCTTTTTTTCGGATCGTATCCCGAGCTGGTGGCGTTACATCGATGAGTTTTCCTTATTTGGACAGGCACATTAATAGAACTTGATGATTTCATAATCACCTTAATGGATTTTTTGTAGGTCTACAATTTACTAAGTGTGTATCTGAGAAGTCATTGCAGTTTTTAGATACATTGGTCTATGTACAAGATGGTCAATTGGAAAAGGATTTATTTGTTAAAACTACCGATCGTAATAACCTCTTAGATTATAAGAGTTTTCACCCAAAGCATATGTTAGATACATTACCGTGGAGTCAACTATTAAGAGTAAGGAGGATAGTATCTGATGAGGTTAAATTGGATGTTAAGATTCAGGAGATGTGTAATAAATTTGTCCAGCGGGGTTACCCAAAATCATTACTTAAACGACATTGTTCACGCCTGAGATATGTTCAAAGGGAGGATACATTGGTTTGTAAACAGTAGAACAAAGTGGAAAGGATTCAGTTTGTTTTCAACACACAGTCAATTGGGTGGAGAGATAGCGAAGTGCCTCAGAAAAGAATGGGACATTTTATGCAAAGGGTTACCCCCAAAGTACCTGAATTTTCCTTACCCCCCATGATGGCTTATCGAAGGGTCTAGGAATTTGCGTGACAGATTAAGTCCATGCTGATTTTTCAGATATAGAGGTAAGAAAACAAACATACTTTTTACCTCCTAATTGGACAATTTTCCCTGTTTAAATTGCCTATGTTGTGGTAATCTCTTGCGTGGTGATTCATTTCCACATCCCCATACAGGCAAAAGGATTCAAAAATCAAAAGGTAATATAACCTTTCGTTCGTCATAATGTAATCCTATATGAATTACATGTCCCTGTAGATTTTAGTATAAAAGTAGGGGAAACTACGATGGAAGTCAGGGGAAACCCCTTAACAAACATAAAAGTACGATTAGACGACAGATACTGATTTACCGGTAGCAAGACACTTTTGGAAAAGGGACATTCTATATCTCAGTTGAGATTTTAGAAATTTTTGACCAGGTAGTACCTCTACGTAGAGGTGGAGATCGCGAAAAAATCCTAAGGAGAAGGAGTTTTGAATGGATCTATAATTAAAACACTACAACCACTAGGGTTGAACATCGAATTTAATATTGGTTACGTTGTAGAGGATTATTTGGATTTATTGGTATAATTGTATTTTGTGCTTTTTGATTTTAGCTGTTTTTAAATTTGTTAATAAAGATGTATTTTTCTTTTCCTTTTAGTGTCGACAGTCAGCGGGATCATCGGTCTCCTCTTTATATACATCCCCTTTTTTTATATAGTTAAAAGTCTTTTTGAATAGGTATATATAAAAATTGTTTCTCTATATAGCTTTTTTCTTAAGTTTCCCTATTTTTGATGAATATGTAATTTATATCCTCTTGGGACTATTGTAAAATGTGGAGTTGCTGTCACTCTTTTTGAGTGATTGGCCCCTTTAGTTTGGGCAATTTTGTCCATATATTTTTCCCGATGCGCTTAGAAATGTATATTCCCGTAAAGTAGGTGGCAACAGACACGCGCAGTTTGGTCTGTGTCCCTATTCCGTCTTAGTACTTGGCAACGGTCATGCGCAGTACAGTTCAACATTTGGAAACAACGAGTTGACATGCGCGGACTGAACGGACATGCGCAGAGCAACGGGGGAGAAAGCCCACGAATCGGAGGACAGATGATCCCGCTCGAAGTGAGGTGTTCCTTACACATTTATGAATGGTTCTTATCCACTATTGGTGTATGTTATTACTATCTGTGATTTTATTGGAAGAATGAATACACTTATGATATGCTAGGGTTTGATTGGGTGGTTTGTATAGATTAGCACCGCCTATTTGCTATATATTGTCTCTATTGGCAAAATTTTATTTAGGCTGATAAAGGCTCCGTGTGAGCTGAAACGTTGCAAATTTTTTATGGGTTTTTACCTTTAAAATAAAGGTGCACCTATGCTGACCCCCAGATTCTTCTTTCTTGCTGAAATTTGGCTAAAGGGTTTAGACTTCCTTGCATTGGCGGTCTATTGCATTTGTTTGGTGCTTAAAGAACGGACGTGGGGAACTCCAGTGCTGTCCTACTACGATATTTGCTTTTTGATATATAACACATCGGCGGATTGACACCACTGGTTGGCACCCCCTCCCCCTTGGTTTTGGTTATAATCTTTTTTCAATTCTGGCAATTGATGGCACAGATTTTGATCCAATTCACCCTTAGCGAATTAAGATATCTCAAGTTCTCTCCTATTAGGCTAGATAATAGCTCTACTCCCTCCCTCCCGGGACTGGTCAGTAGGGTGCCACACCTGAACTCTATAACGCCTTTACAATAGACATGATTATGAACTGCCCACTACTTGGTGACTCCTCTTCCTCAAGTATCTACCGTAAAGGTCATAACCTGCTCATGCTTATATGCCTGTCGACAATGTTTGACTCTCATCCTAGTATTGTGATAACTATAACCATTGTCTATCTGTGATTGTCTATCTGTGATTCGCTTTTCATGCTATGCTTCACCTCTACATAGTGCTATTGATGCCTTTACTGTTGTATTATCCTTTATGCTTCAAAATAAAGCTTATTGGAATATGAAAAAAAAGTATTTAAATATTATATGGATTAATATGGCAGCCTTCGCACCACTGACTACAAGCATAATTTACTAGGAAATATGTAGAACACAATATTCTTACAACTGAACTCTTTGCGCCAAATGAGATGCACGACTCAATAAGAGTATTTAAAATTATATGGATTAATATGGCAGCCTTCGCACCACTGACTACAAGCGTAATTTACTAGGAAATATGTAGAACACAATATTCATACAACTGAACTCTTTGTGCCAAACTGAGACGCACGGACTTCAGTAAAACTATTTAAAAGTTATAGGGGTAAGTTAAGCCGGTTTTTGGGAACACTGACACGCAGTAATTGCAATAGAACTGAAACACAGGGACAATTTCAACTGCTGGCAGAGGTCTGCTGGCCAAAAAAGTGGTAAAAAACAATTATTTTTTAATTGAAAATCACAGAACACACTGAGCTGCAAAATATCTCCCTTCATTTCAAAAGCCTATCCTGCTGCCGCCCTCCCCACACCCTCACAGCCCCGCGGCTACACACACCAGTAGATATCCTTAAAACCTCTCTAACTAAACAAGAAGTGCAATTCTCTAATCTAACTCTATTCTAAGCTGTAGGTGGATGGTTTTCTTGTATTAGAAGTGACTATCAGAGCTGTTAAAACAGCTATTTGTTTAAACGCAGAGAGACACTTTACTGTGTGAAGTGTTATAGACAGAGTATGAAACTCAAACGGGAAATGCAGCAGCATGATAAAACAAGGTCACATGTTTTTTTTGCAGCCAATGAGATCCATACACCACAAAGTGTTGACGTTGTACATCGTCCTCACCCCCCTAATCCTCGAGAGCGATTGGCTGGCCGCCAAAAATGACAGGAAACGCTGAAAATGGCGCGATAGTAATAGATTATCTGTAAGATTGTCACCTAAAATATCGCGTGATCGGCAATTTCCGATCAGCATAAAAATCGTGTCTATTTCAACTTTTGTCGATAATATCGCTCATCCCTACTCACAAACAGATGGACTGGTTGAAAGATTCAACAAGACTCTAAAGAGCATGTTAAAGAAGGTGGTTAGTAAGGATGGGAAGGACTGGGACTGTCTTCTGCCATATTTAATGTTTTCAGTCCAGGAAGTACCACAGTCATCCACAAATTTCCCTCCATTTGAGTTGGTCTATGGTAGACATCCACGAGGACTACTAGACATAGCCAAAGAGACCTGGGGACATGAGTCCACCTTCTACAAGAGTGTTATCGAACAAATGCAGGACCGAATTGCTGCGGTCATGCCCATCATTAGGGAGCATTTACAGCAGGCCCAGGAAGCCAAAAGCTGAGTGTATAACAGGTCCGCCAAGGTGAGGAGCTTCAACCCGGGTGATCGGGTGCTAGTGTTAGTACCCACACTAGAGAGTAAATTCCTGGTAAGGGCCATATGAAATAATCGAAAAGGTCAGGAGGTGAATTATAAAGTCTATCAGCCCGGGAAAAGAAAACCAGAACATCTTTATTATATAAATTTAATTAAACCATGGAGAGATAGGGAAACCCTGACAGCTGTGAGTACACCCCCAGAGTGTTGTTTCAGAGGTGCGTGTATCAGTGTCCCTGTCCGAAAATCCCAGAAACAGGAGACTCTGGAGTTAATACAAAGAAATACTGATGTGTTCTCTGAGTTACCAGGGCGCACGAAAGTTAAAGAGCATGATATTGTCACTGAACCGGGAGTAAAGGTTCATCTGAAACCGTATCAGGTCACAGAAGCTTGTAGACGAGCCATATCTGAGGAGGTCTAGAAAATGTTGGACGTCGGAGTAATTGAGGAGTCAAAAAGTGAATGGTCAAACTCTATCGTGCTGATACCAAAATCGGATGGCTCATTACGCTTCTTTAATGACTTCTGGAAGCTAAATGAGATATCAAAGTTTAACGCATACCCAATTCCAAGGGTTGACAAGTTAATTGAGAGCTTAGATCAGGCCAGGTACTTCTCTACTCACACTCATACTTACTAAAGGCTATTGGTAGGTTCCCTTTACCAATAGGGCTAAAGAGAAGATGGCTTTTGCCACATCAGATGGTCTGTTTGAGTATGTCTATCTTTCGGGTTGCATGGGGCTCCAACAATCTTCCAAAGGTTAATGGATGTCATCCTCAATCCTCATTATGGTTATGCATCAGCATATCTCGATGACATAATTGTCTTTAGTGAGGAGTGGGACAGCCATTTGTCTAAGGTACAGGCCATGCTTAATTCTCTTAGATAAGCAGGGCTTACAGCGAACCCTAAGAAGTGTACCTTAGGTCTGGAAGAAGCACGGTACCTGGGGGATGTAACTGGTAGGGGTGTCATAAAACCACAGGTGAATAAAGTAGCAGCTACACAAGACTGGCCACAACCTACAACAAAATGGCAGGTGAGAGCTTTCTTAGGTATTGTAGGGTACTGTTGGAGATTCATTCCGAAATTTGCTAGTGCAGCGGCACTTCTCACAGATCTGACAAGGCACAGTAGGTCAGTTATGGTTACTTGGAACCCAGTATCGGAAAGAGCATTCCAAGTTCTAGTCATCCCTAAATTTAAGGAGGAGTTTATCGTGCAGACAGATGAGTCTGATGTGGGCTGGGCGCAATGCTTTCTCAGGAGGTAGACGGATAAGAGCACCCCGGCACATACCTAAGTCAGAAGCTCATGCCAGCTGAACGGAACTATAGCATTGTTGAGCGGGAATGCCTAACCATCAAGTAGGCCCTCCAGTCCCTTAAGTATTACTTACTGGGCCATAACTTTACGCTAATCATGGACCACTCTCCACTAACCTGGAAGTCTCAGGCGAAAGAGAGAAATTTGAGAGTCACGAGGTGGTTCCTGACGTTACAGAATTATAGCTTTTTCATGGAACACAGGGCTGGAAAACTATAGGGCAATGCCGATGCACTGTCAAGAGATCACTGTTTGATGGCTAAAAGTGTCTGACCCTACAGGCTCGAACACAGGGGGAGGGTATGTGAGACAGGGACAGGCAACATTACTGAGGGAAGACATATTTCTCCTAGAATGCTCTTCTATGTGGCTTTAGGGAGTACATGGACAGACACGAGTTTCCAAAAGGCCAGGTTTTGGTGAAGGGAGAGCATTCTGGGCTGGTCTTTTCCTGGAGTGGCCAAAGTGATGGGTGGGTGGCCACTCCCACGTACCGGGTGAGGCTGGTTTCAAGCCCTATAAAGCCTGGTCCTACAGGTCTGTGTATGCTGCTGGTGGAAAGCTAATGCCACGTTGTAAGTAGCGCTTGTTACTTTTGTTTGATTCCTGTACAGGGGCACTCAGTGTATCTCTGGTGTAGTGAGGGCCGTTCCTTGTTTAGGTAGAGCTCAACGGAGCAGGTTTTTGTTTTGTACGTTTTGCCTGACATTAAGGGAGATATGAATGAAAGGGATTTTCACCCTTTTCTGGTGTACAAGGCATCTAACTGAGACGGCTACGCTGTCTAATGCTCTTAGCACAGCGGTGGCGAACCTATGGAACGCGTGCCCGAGGTGGCACGCAGGGCCACCTCTGCTGGCACGCATGCAAGGCCGGCCACCGCTGCCTTTCTGCACTGTGACCCGGACACCGTGCCGGGAGGGCCCGGCGTCCGGGTCACTGTGTCGGACCTGGGGCCTCCGGCAGCCCCAGGCCTAATGCAGCGTTAGTCGGGACCCGCCGCACACCCTCGCCGTTGAGGGTGCGCGCGGCCTCGTGCGCTCAGCTGGCAGCAACGCAATGTAATTACGTCATCGCGCCGCTGCCTGTCCTCGGGCGCACAGCCCCGTAGGCTGTGCGCCCGAGGAGCTGACAGAGGAGCGCCCCACGCTGGGAAAGAAGAGGACAGACGAGGCGCGCGCTGGAAAGAAGTAAGGTGAGTATTAATGTTTTATGTTTATTTGTGCTGTCTATATACAGGCTGGGGGGGGTGTGCTGGCTATATACAGGCTGGGGGAGCTGGCTATATACAGGCTGGGGGAGAGCTGTCTATATACAGGCTGGGGGAGAGCTGGCTATATGCAGGCTGGGGGGAAGGGTATATACAGGCTGGAGGAGAGCTGGCTATATACAGGGTGGTGGGAAGAGCTGCTATATACAGGCTGGGGGAGAGCTGGCTATATAGAGGCTGGGGGAAAGCTGGCAATATACTGCTGGGGAGAGCTGGCTATATACTGCTGGGGAGAGCTGGCTATATACTGCTGTAGGGAGAGCGGGCTATGTGCTGCTGTGTGGAGAGCTGGCTATATACAGGCTGGGGGGGCAGGCTATATACAGGCTGAGGGAGCTGATATATAAAGGCTGGGGAGAGCTGGCTGTATACTGCTGTGGGGAGAGCTGGCTCTATACTGCTGTGGGGAGAGCTGGCTATATACTGCTGGGGAGAGCTGGCTATATAAAGCTGGGGAGAGCTGGCTATATACTGCTGGGGAGAGCTGGCTATATACTGCTGTGGGGAGAGCTGGCTATATACTGCTGTGGGGAGAGCTGACTATATACTGCTGTGTGGAGAGCTGTCTCTATACTGCTGTGGGGAGAGCTAGCTATATACTGTTGTGGGGAGAGCTGACTATATACTGCTGGGGAGAGCTGGCTATATACTGCTGGGGAGAGCTGGCTATATACTGCTGGGGAGAGCTGGCTCTATACTGCTGTGGGGAGAGCTGGCTATATACTGCTGTGTGGAGAGCTGACTATTACTGTATGGGGAGCTGGTCTACTGCTTTTGGGGAGAGCAGGGTCAATACTGCTGTGGGGAGAGCTGGCTCTAACTGCATGTGTGGAGCTGGTCTATACTGCTGTGGGGAGAGCTAGCTATATATTGCTGTGGGGAGAGCTGATATATACTGCTATGGGGAGCTGGCTCTATACTGCGGGTGGGGAAAAGCTGGCTCTATACTGCTGTGGGGGAGTGCTCTATACTGCGCTGGGGAGCTGCTATTTGCTGTGTGGGAGAGCTGGCTATATACTGCAGTTGGGGAGGCTGGCTAATAATGCTGTGGGGAGAGCTGGCTATAAAACTGCTGTGGGGAGAACTGGCATTACTGCTGTGGGGAGCGGCTATATACTGCTGTGGGGAGCTGGCTGTATCTGCTTGGGAGAACGGCTTACACTGCTGTGGGAGTGGTTTATTACGGGTGTGGGGAGCTGAATAGCATGGAGAGCGTTATATAACTGGCTGGTGGGGAAAGAGTAACTGTATACGGTTTGGGGGAGAGTAATCTTATACTGGTTGGGTGGGGAAGTTTCTGTATACTGGTTTGGTAGGGGATTTTATCTTTATACTTTTTGGTGGGGAGAGTATTATAAAGGTTGGGTGGGGAGAGTTATCTATATACGGCTGGTTGGGGAGAGGCTACTGTATACTGGCTGGTGGGGAGAGTTACTATATACTGGCTGGTGGGGCCGGCTATCTGATACTTGGTGGGGAGACTTGTATACTGGTGGTGGGGAGAGCTATCTGTATACTGGCTTGTGGGGAGAGCTATCTGTATACTGGCTTGTGGGGAGAGCTATCTGTATACTGGCTGGTGGGGAGAGCTATCTGTATACTGGCTGGTGGGGAGAGCTATCTGTATACTGGTGGTGGGGAGAGCTATTGTATCTGGCTGGTGGGGAGAGCTATCTATATACTGGCTGGTGGGGAGCGCTATCTGTATACTTGCTGGTGGGGAGAGCTATCTGTATACTGGCTGGTGGGGAGAGCTATCTGTATACTGCCAGGTGGGGAGAGCTATCTATCAAAATACTGGCTGGTGGGGAGAGCTATCTGTATACTGGATTGTGGGAGAGCTATCTGTATACTGGCGGGTGGGGAGAGCTTTTCTGTATACTGGCTGGTGGGGAAGCTATCTGTATACTGGCTGGTTGGGAGAGCGTATCTATCTGTATATGGTGGTGGGGAGAGCTATCTATCTGTATACTTCCTGTGGGAAGCTATCTGTATACTGCCTGTGGGGAGCTATCTGTCTGTATACTGTCTGTGAGGAGCTATCTGTCTGTACACTGCCTGTGGGGACCTGTATACTGCCTGTGGGCCCTATATCTATATACATCAGCCTTAGGGGACCTATATCTATTTACCTGCCTAATTGAGGGGACCTATACACCTGCCTAACTTAGGGGACTTATATAATTATAAGTAAGGAGTTGCTGGAAAAGTGAGGATTCTAATATATTTGTGTCTAAATCTGCAGGGATGAGTGTTGGTCGGGAGAAATCAGCATGAAGGGTGTGAACCGGATGGAGAAGAAACCGGAATTTTGAACGACTCATTGGGGAAGAAACGTCACATGTGAGTCACTAAATTTTGCCTGAAATGTAATCTCTTATATGTGTGCAAAGTGTAATGGTTTATATTCAGTTTAAAGGTGTGGCAGTATTATTCAGTCATTATGTGGTGGCGAGATGTGTCGGGGATTATTCAGTCACTATGTGGTGGTGGTGGTTTTGTGGTATGATTCAGTCCTATGTGGTGGTGCTGTTGGTATTATTTAGTCATATGTGGTGGTGGTGGTGGTGTTTTTGGGTATTATTCAGTCACTATGTGGGTGGTAGTGGTGTTGTGGTATTATTCAGTCACTATTTTGGTGGTGTTGTTGGTATTATTTCTGTCATATGTTGGTGTGGTGGTGGGTGTTGTGGTATTATTCAGTCACTATGTGGTGGTGGTGGTGTTGTGGTATTATTCAGTCACTATGTGGTGGTGGTATGTGGTCGTGGTGTTGTGGTATTATTCAGTCACTATGTGGTGGTGGTATGTGGTCGTGGTGTTGTGGTATTATTCAGTCAACGATCTGCGGAGCACCTGTGTACACTGCTATCTACCACAATATGGTCACTGTATAGTGGAAATATGTCAGAGGGATGGGCTAAGCGGCGGTCACATCCCTTGTATTAATTGTTGTGCGGCCCCGCTTCCCAACGTTACTTCCCTGCTTCGTGCCGACGTCGGCGGCACTTAGCGGTAACTAAGGCATTTTTCGGTCGCAGTTTCGGCACTCGGTCTCAAAAAGGTTCGCCATCACTGTCCTAGCACATACGTTAGGCGCATTAGACATCGTAGCCGTCTCAGTTAAGTGCATTACTGCTTCGACAGGCAGACCTATTTCAATGTGGTCTGCATGAGCCTGAGGAGTCGAACTAGAGCTAGAGGGGCAAAAAATGTCCAATATTTCTCAACTTACATCAGTACAGTAATAAAAAGTGATTTATGATAATTATCAAACTGTATAAAATTTTATTATTTAAATTTAATGAAAAATGTGATCATATAAAATTAATATAAAAATATATAATGTCCCCAAATATAGAAATATCTCCTATAAAATGTATTTAAAATTAATAGAATCTAAAACTAATTTTACATTAAATAACCAACTGATTATGTTGTTCAGATTTTTATATTTTAAATTTTTACTACATTAAATTTGAAATTAATTTTTGCTGCTCTCACCCTTTATTCTACATACAGCAAGAGCCAGCACAGCACAGCACAGCACAGTTATTGCTGGGACCTGTGGTCCTCCAAGCAGGATCAGCACCATAGTTTGTATTCACTGACATGCTATTCTAATGATTTTTCTCTTAGTTCCAGCCTGTCTTAACACATATAACCCTAATACATGTTAGGCGCATTACTTTTACACCTAAGTTCTGTAATGCACCTAACACATAGGCGAGGTGCGATGAACTTTACACACCATTTATGAACGCACAAAAAACACTTTCATACATCAGGCACATTATACACTGAAAATGACACTCGACTATTCACTTCGACGCGCCTTCCTTCATACATGTTGCCCTAAGGCTGTATAATTTTTGTTGTCATTAAAATTAAGCCAGGCATAACCTGGACTTGGAGCCCAGGCTGCCACCTGAATGTTGATGCTAATCCTCCCCTAATCCTATATATATAGCTGTAGACATTCGGATAATTGGTTGGGGCAGTGGGAGCCCCAAAATAACATTTCTGCTCCTGCCATTTGTCTCTCCTCTGTAGATGTCACATTGTATGGAAAAATTTGGGGAAGGTTATAATGTTATATTTTAATGGTGGAGGTTATGGTGTGCAACACTGATAAGACTGCAGCTATCAATAGCAATAGTGGATCCCTGTGATGCACTAACTTTTTTTCTAGGCATATAAGTTATTTCTTGTTGAATCTTAAAAAAAATCAGCAGTCACTTTTACCTGAATGTCAAGTTATGTCTATTTTCATGGGTGTCATGCATTGCATGATTTTTTCACAGGCATCAGATCTCTCAATGTCTCAGCTTGGGTCAATTATCTGCTGTAATCCAATGCTCAGAAGATGCAAGGCCATCTGAGACATAACAAGGAGGTTTTTGGAATTTTAAATTACCTCGTTCTGTAACACGACTGGCTCCTAGCTAGCTAAGAGCCGACCTGTAACAAGGAAGTGCCTTAGTAGGAACACCCCCTTAATGGTTATACATAGGTTTTCTGTCATGTGGTAAGATACTACTCTTACTGTACATACCATATAATTCGACATATACAGCTATTGCCATTCATTTTGAAAAGATATAGTGCATATTGTTCTGAGTTAAAGCAGTTTATTTTAGTTGGCTTCATTTGTCTTCAATTTGATTCTGTTTTTGAAGTTGAAGTTTTCCCCCAAACTTGCCAATTCGTACAATATGGTGAAAGGAGAAATGATCATTGGCAATGCATATATGGTTAAGATTTAATTTTTGAGGATTGGTTTGAGAGTGATGTTCAAGAAGGCAATGTAATCACCTAGAGGCATAGGAAAGGGGGACAAGGGAGGGGTATGCCTTGGATGGCTTCCGACCCTGCAGTAGGTCCAGATGACAAGTCAGTGTGCAGGCCCAGACCCGGCGAATCTCTAAAAACTGTATGCACCTCCTCAGGAGGTTAAAAACTATGGCAAAATAGAGAGCCCCATCAACTGACTACTCGTGTAGGCCAGAGGCTAGCTTATGGCTTACAGGACTAAGCAGTGCACGAGGCATGATACAGGGTCTAGACCCTAGGCTTCTGTCTAAAAAGATGCCAGGAACAACAACCCAGCATAGGATTCC
Source organism: Phyllomedusa bahiana (assembly GCA_025379985.1). Classification (NCBI taxonomy): domain Eukaryota; kingdom Metazoa; phylum Chordata; class Amphibia; order Anura; family Hylidae; genus Phyllomedusa; species Phyllomedusa bahiana. Next base: position 27,599 of record JAODAL010025343.1, read on the forward strand.
GGAACTAGCTGCTCGACGGGAAAGTGGGGAGAAGTGAGTATCATTTTTTATTATTTTTTAATGTCAAAAGGGCCTATATGCCTACCTTTCAACCTACAGGGGGCATATATACCTACCTGTCTACAGGTGAAATATACCTATTTAGAGAGGACATGTATACCTATCATTTACAGGAGGCGGTAAACCTATATACCTACAGGGGGCATATATACCTACCTATCTAAAGGGGAATTACCAGAGGCTCTATAACTACCTATCTACCTAAAGAAGCATATATACCTACTCATTTACCTACAGGGTGGTGAATAACAACCTATCTACCTGCCGGGTGGCATTTACCTACTTATCTAACTTCAAGAAGGTGTATACTTACCTAATAAATTACATAGGACATATATACCTACCTAATGAGAGGCCTATATACCTACCTACTTAATGAGAGGACAATGTTGCTACTTATGTATTCAATGGCGGGCCTGTGTACCTGTCTGCAATGGGCCTATATACCTACCAAATGGTGGACCTATTTACCTATCTATTTATGGGTGGCTCAATGTTATTAGCTACCTACTTAATGGGGGCCTATATATCTACCTACCTCCTTGAAGGCATGTATACCTTCCTTCCTTATGGGGGACCTATGTACTAAACCACCTACTTAATAGGGAACCTATATACCTACCTGCCTAATTGTGGAATACCTACATAAAAGGGGCACCATCTATTTGCCAACCTATTTTAGGGGTGTGCCTACCTACTATATGGGGACACAAGACAAGACTAAAGCTGGGTGCACAAACGGAAGCCCCATAGCCATTTTGGGATACTCCTACTGTTAGAGGCACAAGGACTTTGTTGTATACCATTTGGGAGGCTATGAATGGGGAGTTTGTATAGATGTAGGAATTGGTAAAGTGTGGTAAGTGCTGGAAAAGTGAGAAGTTTAAGATGTTTGTGTGGTAAATTCTGCAGGGACGAGTCATGGCCAGAAGAAGTCATCATAGTGTTATGAGTTGGATGGAGAAGAAAAGTGAAACATAACGACTCTTAGAGAAAAGAGTGACTCATTAGAGAAAATGTCACCTGTAGTGTTGAACGATTATTATCGACAAAGTTGATATCCGCACGGTATTTCCGTTGATCGGATTTTTTAGATCACGCGATAATTTAGGTTAAAATCGGTGCATAATCTATTAATATTGCGCCATTTTCGGCGCTTCCTGTCATTTTGGCGGCCAGCAAATCAGCTTACAGAATAGAGCAGGGTGAGATGTGTGTGCGACGTCATGACTGGGATGTGTATGGTTGCGATTGGTTGGAAAAATCACATGACCTTGTTTTACATAGAACAGCCCTTCCTGTTCATGATCAGTGTGTGTCAGTATCTCAAAGCAGTAGGACGTGCGCTCTGCCTCTGTGCAAACAGCTCAGTGAAATTATTGTATTTGTTCACAGAGACTGGTCTACTTTTTGCTGTGATCTTTAGAACTTAGTTAGATCAGAGATTTGCAGATTTTAGGTACTTAGGCAGAGAATTTTAAAGGAGCATCTACCGCTGTAAAGTCATGGGGGAAAGTGGAGGGGGGGGGTCGCGGGCAAACACAGACAAGCTCTTTAAAGAATACTGGATATTGTATTGCAGACATTGCACTGCAATAGCTTTATTATTAACAGTTTACTGTTGAAATATTACTTGGATATTGTGCAGCCTGAACTTATATTAGGATACAGATCTTTTCTAATAACTGCAGGTTTATTTGTTAGGTGCAAAACTCCACTTTGATTATCAGTATACATTTCAGATTGGTGTTCTTTTCCAATTTTGCCCAGTTCAGATTTGTTGATAGAGGTACCTTGCAGTTAAATTTGAATCCAGCAATTTTGTAGTCACCACAGGTTGATGGGGGCCAAAAATACCTTTTATTATCCGTTAACATTCAGATACGTGTTTTTCCCACTTTTGCCCAGTCCAGATTTTTGATAGAGGTACCTTGCAGTTAAATTTGAATCCAGCAATTGTGTAGTCACCACAGGTGAATTGATAGGTGCCAAAAATACCTTTTATTATCTGTATACATTTCAGATACGTGTTTTTTGCACTTTTGCCCAGTCCAGATTTGTTGATAGAGGTACCTTGCAGTTAAATTTGAATCCAGCATTTGTGTAGTCACCACAGGTGAATTGATAGGTGCCAAAAATACCATTTATTATCCGTATACATTTCAGATACGTGTTTTTTGCACTTTTGCCCAGTCCAGATTTGTTGATAGAGGTACCTTGCATTTAAATTTGAATCCAGCAATTGTGTAGTCACCACAGGTTGATAGGTGCCAAAAAATACCTTTTATTATCCGTATACATTTCAGATACGTGTTTTTTGCACTTTTGCCCAGTCCAATTTGTTGATAGAGGTACCTTGCAGTTAAATTTGAATCCAGCAATTGTGTAGTCACCACAGGGTTGATAGGTGCCAAATACCTTTTATTATCGTATACATTTCAGATACATTTTTTTTTGCACTTTTGCCAGTCCGATTTTGTTGATAGAGCACCTTGCAGTTAAATTTGAATCCAGAAATTTGGTGTAGTCACCACAGATGAATTGATAGGTGCGAAAAATACCTTTTATTATCCGTATACATTTCAGATACGTGTTTTTTTACACTTTTGCCCAGTCCAAATTTGTTGATAGAGGTACCTTGCGTTAAATTTGAATCCAGCAATTGTGTAGTCCCACAGGTGATTGATAGGTCCCAAGAATACCTTTTATTATCCGTATACATTTCAGATATGTGTTTTTTGGACTTTGGCCCAGTCCAGATTTGTTGATAGAGGTACCTTGCAGTTAAATTTGAATCCAGCAATTGTGAATTTCACCACAGGTGAATTGATAGGTGCCAAAAATACCTTTTATTATCCGTATACATTTCAGATACGTTTTTTTTTGCATTTTTCCCCCAGTCCAGATTTGTTGATAGAGCACCTTGCAGTTAAATTTGAATCCAGCAATTGTGTAGTCACCACGGGGTTGATAGGTGCCAAAAATACCTTTTATTATCCATATACATTTCAGATACTGTTTTTTGCATTTTTTGCCCAGTCCAGATTTTTTTGATAGGGGTACCTTGCAGTTAATTTTGAATCCAGCAATTTTGTTTTGATTTGAGGGATTTGAGAATTAGCTGTGATTCGCCGTCTTTTAATAAGAGTGTTCCAAAACTCTTCCATACCCTCTCAAATTTTATCTTTCTGAACAAGGAGCGGGAAAAGCAGGTGGTAAGCGAGCAAAGAGGGCTGTAGGACATGGAGGTAGAGGTACGAGAGAAGGTGCTCCTTCCAGTGCTGGCGACAACACGCAAGCCAGCGGATTGCCGGTTGCAGGACCATCAGGCCTGTCATCGCTGGGTCAGGGCCCTGTGAATCTCCGTAACGAACAGCGTCGCCAATTTGTTCTTCAGTGGTTAATGCAACCTGCATCCAGCAGTCTTACCTCCTCGTCCTCCAAGTCATGGCCACAGATGTCGTCATCAGCATCCGTCCAACATGAAGCGAAGGCAGCCCAAATGTCAACTCGTGTACCCACCACTGTGGATAATCCATTTTCTGAAGACCTCTTTGGGGTCAGAAAGCATGTTAAAAGATCAAGAGGCCAAAGAGGATGATTTTCTCTGCTCTGACGCCCAGTTACTGATGCCATCAGAGGAGGAGAAGGAAGCCGTCAATTGGCAAAAATCCCGGGCGGTCGGCAACACCTTGCCCGTCCCTCTTGCTTGGGAGCCCGCAGCTCCTGGATGCAGAATGTCAGGACGACGAAGTCACCTGTGTTGATGATGATGATGACGACATTTCGGATCCAACATGGTCTTTTCAGCAGAATTTGCTTGCGAGCGCTTCATCAGTGGACGAGGAGGAAGACGATGGGGTAGTGTCAGTACGGGTCCCGCCTCAAAAAGGGAGAGGGCGGACTTCCGGTTCCGGCGCCAGCCTGGAGAGTCGCACCTAAGTGAGCTCCGGCGCGGCGGGCGATAACGGGCAAGATATACCGGGCAGGAATACCGCAAACCGACCGAGATCGTGACTCCTAGGGCACCATTGCCTGGTGGAGCTGCCGCAACAGTGCAGGAGCGCGACGGTGATCAGCAGCGATAGAGAAATCGCCAAAGAGCAGACGCACAGCCGGGCACCAGCAGTCTCTAGAGGCAGAGGAGAGATCACCCGACTGAGACCGCCGACACGCAGAAGAGGACCCGCGGGAGCTCCGACGAGACCGGAGGAAGCGCAGAGCGGTGCGCGCGAGCCCGTCACGACATAAAACACACGTCGTGACCACACGCAGGAGAACTCCCGGACCTCGCTGGGCATCCGCAGGGAGACGCGCTGCATGCCTCCGGCTGCGCCCCATAGCCCATCACCTGCAGCAGACCCACCACGGGCCGCACACGACCCATATGGGACGAGGCGACCTCTGAGGACCGTGATTACCACACCGACCTCCGACACGCAAAAGAGGACCCGCGGGAGCTCCGACGAGACCGGAGGAAGCGCAGAGCGGTGCACCGGTGCCGTTCGCGCCATACCAGCCACATGGTGACCGGACGCAGGAGAACTCCCGGACCTCGCTGGGCATCCGCAGGGAGACGCGCCGCACGCATCCGACTGCGCCCCGTAGCCCATCACCTGCAGCAGACCCACCACGGGCCGCACAAGACCCATATGGGACGAGGCGACCTCTGAGGACCGTGAGTACCACACCGGTCCCCATCTATACCCACTCTGCCGGGCCTCTCACGCGGCACTTCATTGGGTAGTATCTGCCCACCGGCCCTACAGAAGGGATTATACAGACAGCACAGGAGTGGGAACTGGGCCAAACCTGCACTGATAGCTCCTTCTGTCACACAGCACAGGGCTGCTGTAGATCTACTCCCCCGCAGCAAAGGCCGCCATCTTAAATTTATGAACATCAGCGGGCGCCCTTCCCACCAGCCTACTATAACCCGACACTGCTGCATACATAAAGGGCTCACCACCCTGTACGCCCAGTGCTCTCATAATACCTGCATCCCATCTTGCTAGCTGAGGGACCTCTAAAGATTGTACAGCAACATCACAGTATCGGCCCGATCCTTACAGCGGATAACTACGGATGCACACTCTTGGTCTCCCATAGACTCCTCTAAATCACTACAGGCTTCTCCCACTGGGATTAAAGGCAGGGCGGCCGTGATTCCCAACCCCTTCCAACGGGCAGAGCTTCAACACTGGACAGTTGACACAGAACAATCCTATAGAGTGGGCATTACATCCACCACCCTAAGATCCACTGCCCTACAGCCCACAGCCCAGCGATCTCACACCCTCTGCTTTTTACTCTGCTTAAGGCGAGACTTCTAGAAGCTATATGGCAGTAAAGCGTCATTACCCTAACTTCTGCAGTTAATAACTGAAACTCCCAATATCCTCTGGACTTTTCTAACTCACTCCAGGCCCTTCTTCTAATGGCCAAAGACTTGGCAACAGCTGACCTGCTAGGAGACTGCCCTAGGCTATACTTACATCCCAACTAGTGCAATTACCCCAGCCACTACCTTTTGTCACAGATATCTTATCCAGCTAAAGGAAAAGTTCTCAGACGAGGCAGCATCAGGCTATTCACAACACCCCACATCTCTCCGCCATGAGCCAGTACTTCCCTATAGTGCATGGAAAAGTGGAAAAGTTCCTGTACAAAATGGGACGTTCTAAAGCCACTAAACAACCAGGAAAAGGAGACAAGTCCCAAACATCCCCTCCCCAGGAGGCTTCTGAGTATGATACCCTGGAAGACTGCACTCCAATGTCAGACTGGGATATTCCAACGCCACCTCATCAAGATCCAGACCCAATCCCAGGGGTGGCGGCCCCTTTGGACCCCCACCAGCCCAGGCGTACAGGGGGGCCACAGGCGGCACAAGACCTCTCGGGCTCCAACTTGAAGGCTCTAGCGGCGGAAGTAGCAAAACACATATCAGCGGACATACGAGCTTCCCTTGCGGCTACAGTGGAACAGATGTTCACCCAGGTCAAAACAGATCTACGAGTGCAGGCGGGTCGTCTGGATGACCACGATACACAGATGCAGGAACTAAGAAATGAAGCCGACAGAACACGCACTCAGCTCCTAGACATTACCCAAGAGAACGAAAGACTATCCAGTAAACTGGAAGACTTAGAGAACCGTTCTAGAAGGAACAACTTGCGAGTAGTTGGCATCCCAGAGGCAATCCCTGCCAGAGACTTAGTGGCGCTATGCGAGCGAGACTTACCGGAAGCTCTCGGCCTTAGGGGCCCATGTAAAGTAGAGAGAGCCCATCGTCTTGGTCCAGACCTACGAAGTAGAGATAAATCGCAGAGAGATCCGGATTCATTGCAGGAAAGACCTCGTCAGGTCATTGTGAAATATTTGGACTTTACTGACAAAACAGCAATCCTGAGGGCCTTCAGAAGGCTAAAGAGAGACCTCACCTTCAAAGGCCGAAGGGTCTTAATCTTCGAGGACTTCTCTGCCGATGTGGTCAAGAAGCATATAGCTTTCTCCCCAGTTTGTTCAGCATTATTCCACAGCCAAGTGAAATTTGCCTTGCTGTACCCGACAATTTTAACAATTTTTCATAAAAATGGGAACATTTCCACCTTCATGTCACCGGGGGAGGCAAAGGCTTACCTCGACAGACAGAAAATGCCGGGACCCAAGACATCTTCGCTAGAAACCACAGCTGGGCCATCGCCCTCCTCCAGATTTCAACCCCTGGCTGTAGATAATTCCGAGTCGGATGAAGACAAGGCACATGCAGCCCAAGCCATGACCCCGAAGGAGCAAAGAAAGCGATCCGCCTCAAAATTGGGAGACTGAACTCGTAGATATGCCCTGCCTCTATGTAGCTCAGAACTGAGCCACCCTCATTTAATAACTGTGTTTGAATTATTTAGTTGTCACCTATTAGGTATAGTATTTTCTAAGTAGGTATGTAAGCCTCTTTACCTCTATCTCGCCCGCCGGGTGAGAGTTATACCAGTTCTTTTATTTCTTTTTTGGGTCGGGTTGCCCTTAGCCTTTGGCGACTACGACTTTCTCCAGCTGGAAAAAAGAGAAGGCCCCTTGGCACTTTTCATGAGGGAGGAAATTTTTCCCTTTTCCCTCCCCCAAGGCTCCTGGTTGAAGACCCCCATTAGATTTTGTTAAAGTTGGGGTTTTTTGTCGTTCCTCTCCCCAAGGGTTGCCTTTCCCCCATAATTTTTTATATTGGTTATAAAGAAAAATACCTGGAACTTAAAAGGGCCTCGTTCCCCAGGCAACAATAATGAACAAGGCACCTGAAGAGATTAAAAGCAGACAAGCCCTCCTGCAAAAAACCCGTTGTCTGGGGAAAGATTTTACACGTAGCAAGCGTTCGGGGTGGGGGGGTTTTTTGGCTCCCCAGCAAGTCTGGCTCCCCGGGAGTCTTAAATTCTAATAGGGAAAAAGGGAGGTCAGGGCTTCCCCAAAAAAAGACCAAAGGGCAGATGGGCAAGTTAGGCTGCAAGGGGGGAAAATTCTCTCATCCATAATATTTATCCCCGAACTCCAATGCCCCCCCTTTCTTAAAAGTCTTGCACCCAGATCCTAGGGGACCCCACGAACGCAAGTTTGGGGGGAATTTTTAATACAGTCATGTCCCAGATAGAAGACAGAAGGAGGGAAAAAAAACTGTATGCATAACCCACCCTTTTCGAACATCGCCCCTCTGTCCTTTGCTGAAAAAATGGGGGGTTGTGACCCCGGGCATACCTGAACCCGGAGGGGAAGGGAGTACACTCATACCTCATCCTCAGGTTCCTTTTCCCTAGGATTGTTTATATATTCACGGCACGAACCTCTTCCTAGGGTAAGGACTGGGGATAGGGGCTTAGTCATCCCCGCCCACTCACCAGTTTTTTTGACACCCCGAGAATCACCAAAAGAGGCAGGAATATATCTGGAGGTTTCCATCTTTTTACCCAGGGATGAGGTTTTTAGGGCCCCATTGCAGGGGTGGTGGCGGGAAAATTCCAGTCTGAGAATGCACACATAAAAAAACCCCCCAATATTTTGGGACACGGCGAAAGCTGTGCTGCGAGGGAAACTAATCTCGTACGTCTCTAGCACAAGAAGAAGTACAGGAAAAAATATGTTCATAGGCAGTAACTGGGAAAAATTACCACTTTCATGTCATCCCCCTAAAGAAGAGCAAAAGCGGAACTGGGTGACAGCCAAAAGGGAATATGAACGTGGGGGAAAGACGGGAACACTTCAGGAAAACTTTTTTGAGCACAATTCTTTCGCTAGGGGCAATAACCCGGGCAAGTACTAGCAGACTGGCTGGGGATATTCGCCCCACTGTTTCAATCCCCGGCACTTTTACGCCAGGGGGGTAACCAAAAAAAAGGGAGGAGGGTGTGGGAATTTTGCGCATTTTTTATCAAAACCCTATACTGATGAACACCTTAATGACCAGAGATCCGGGGAATGTTTAAGTCAAGTTGACACCAGGGCTATCAGAAAGGAAATTGGAGCCTTGGTCCCCGATAGAGCTTATGGAACTCGAGGAGCACCGAAACGCAAAATAAAAGACCCGGGGCCCGAGGGTTTTTAACAGGCAAATTTTTTAAAGTCAGGAAGACCAAAGGTACCCCTTTACCCTGCGGGCCCGTTCAAAACTTCCCTCTCGGTCGGCCACCCCAAATAAATGAACACCCCTAAGGAGGGTAAAGACCCCTCCCCCCCCCTCTTCCCTATAGGCCTATCTCGCTGTAAATGTTGCCCTAACTTTTAGCGAAGATAATGGTGAATGCCGGGCCCCCGTGTACCCCAAAATTTAAAGGGATCACATCAAGTGGGGTTTGTCCAGGGGGGTCCGTCAGAATGTGAGGATGGTCTCTAATTTTGGGATAAAGTCGGGAGGAATCCCCAACCCACGCGACTGCACTCTAATTACCGGGGACACGGAAAAAGTTTTTCGATAGCTGGATGGGGATGGCTAAACCCGGTCCTGGAAAAGATGGGCCTAACGGTCCATATAAACTTTCCGTCAATTATCCAGCACTGGAAGCAAGAATATGCCTGCCGGGTTTTCCTTTCCCAACCCCCTTTTCCCGCTGTCTGAGGAAATAGCAAGGATGCCCCTTGTCCCCCTATCTTTTTAAACCCTGATATTTTTTGCAGATTCCTTCTGTCGACCGATATTTTCGGGGGCCCAAAAAATTTAGAAATCAAAAATTGAAACATCGTTTTTTTCCCGATGATGTCATATTTTTTCTAGAGCACCCAAAGGGATGCACATGCCTGTTTCATCGTTCGATTTTTAGGGTGTTGGGGTTTTTTAAGGTAAATGAGTCAAAAGCAGAACTACTAACGTTACTCACCAAAAACCCCCGTGGGCATTAGATTAAAATTTCCCCCTTATTGGCAAAAACCTCCATAAAATACCTTGGAATCCTGCTGGGTAAACCCCCAACCCCTTACTATTGAACTACCCCCTCTCAATTGAAAACATTAGGAACTGCGTAGATGGTCAAACCTCCCCCCTTGCTTTTGGGCAAGTCCACTTAATTAGTATGTTTATTTTCCCCAGACTTTTATCCTATGCAGAGTTTCTCCTTTGCTGAAAACTAAATTTGAAAATTTAGTTTCTATTTTTGTAGATTTATATGGGCCCCAAAGAGACCGAGGATCGCTGTGAAAAACTTATGTTCCCTAAACAGTGGGGGGGGTAAACCTTCCAAACATCCGCAAGAAAAACCTTCCCCTGTCTTTTCAGGCATTGCAGTGTTTGGGTGAAACAGACGTTCACTACCAAATTTATCCCTTAAAGCCTGTCTGGCAGCGCCATGGGATCCAGGCCATTAATACTGGTAAGCAAAATACCACAGAGCATTAGGACTGTATTTGTGAGGGACACCAAAGCAACTTGGAGGCGTGTCGAAACTTTTAATCTCCCGATGATTTTATAAACATATCCCCATATTAGGTCACCAGAATTCCGCCAAGGGAAGGGAACACACATTCAGTTGGTGGCAGGCAGGGTATGTTACTATAAGGTTTTTTGACAAACAAGTGGTAGCACTCACAGGTTCATTTCCTTTCAAAAACCCCAAAGAAACATACCATTTTCCCGTTCCCCACTTCTTAATTATGGCAATTTATGATTTTTTGAAAGGAGGTCTCCCCCTAGAAAGGGAAAGTCGAATAATCTGTTCGACAATATTGGGCCCTTATCGAGTCTTCTTCCCCAAATCTGCTATTTATATAAATTGAGGGAACTAAATTTTCAAGTATGGGAAGGCAGGTTTTTTTTCCCTGGAGAAAATTTCCCCAATCTTGCAATACCGGAGTCAGCCTTAAAGGGCTGGAACCAAACAGCCAAGCAGTATAAAAAAAAATGGGAGAATCAACTATAAATTCAAAAAAAGCCAATTTTGGGTTTCAACATTCCCCCCATCCCTTAGCCCCCCAAAATACCTAGTATGCCCCAATGTGGGAGCCCAAAACTGACATGATCAATATGTGGTTTTGCCAGCATTCAGCCCTTTTGGAAGCCCCTGGTCCCCCATTTTGAAAACTGGGAGAGTTTACATTCCTTCCCCCTAAAGCCCTTCTATTACGACCTCCCTGAGGGCTCAAGCACTGTGCCTTGTACGGATCATTTTTTTGGGCTGCAAAGGGGTCCTTTATAATGGCTTAAACCCCAGAGATACCCTCCAGGGGGGACGTCTTATCCCAAGAAAAATATTCCTCTCTGGCCCGGCTAGAGCTGAAGTAACATATTATCCCAAACCGAAAGTTTTTTTACTCGATGGACCCCTTTCATTAAGGATTTCTGGACAGGGAGGAATTAGGAAAACCCCTTTTCAACGAAAGGGTACTTAAAAGGGGGGAACTGACCAACCCCTTTGGGGTACTTAAGGTTTTAACGCTTCGCACCTAGCAGTGGAACATACCCTGGAAGGTCCTGGGAATCATGGGACAGGCTACCCATACGTTCGACATCTGAATCTGACTGCCCCGATATTTGAGCTATTTGGGCACAAACACAACACCTCTGGCAGAAAAGTTATTTTTTTTTTTATTTTGCTTGTGTTATAAGACCATTTGTTTTTTGTTTGTTTTGTTTTGCTCCGATACTTGATACCAGCAGAGACTAAAATAGTCGAAACGCATTGCTCCCCTGTTCATTGCATTGTCTCCTGTTTTTTGGTAATAAATGTCTCAGGTTTTGCAAAGGGTTTTTTACCTGAACCTTGCGATTCAGGGGGCAGGAAACGGTTTTTAAACCCAGCTTTGATTTTGTATGTGTTTCAAAGATTTTATTTTTGTAAAACAACATATAACATGTAATTTTAGGGGTATCATCTTGTTTTATCTTGGGGTTTGGAAAATAAAAAAAAATTAGTAAAAAAAAAAAAAAAACCTAAACGGTTTTGGGGGAATATGCCCTCTATTATTTTCTCCCTCGGGCTTTGGGGGACGGGGGCCATGTGACATCTCGCACATTGGTCAAACGGATTTGTTTCATTTTTATCCCAACCTTACCTGCTACATAGGTGTATTTTATTATGTCTCTTATACATAACTGCATAGGGGTACTTCGTTTGTTTGTTTTGTTTTTTTTTTTTTTTTGGTTTTTTTTTTGGGGGGGGGTTACTGTTTTTATTATTTTTTGTTTTCTTCTTATGAAGAGGGAGACTTCTTTTGCTTCATTCTTATTATTATTTTCCCAAAGTATGTATTATGCTTTTTTTGTTTTTCTTTGTTTAGTACTTTTTTATTTGTACTAATAAGCCATATTATTTCTTTGTGTATCAAGTAGTTTCTCATCTAATGGACAGTTATTATATGTTTTTGTTATTGTAAAATGTAATAAAAATTATGTTTAAAAAAAAAAATAGGGAGAGGGCGGTCGCAGAATACCGCTGATATGATTCCACCAGCCACGGCCCAGCAAAACCCCGCTCCTTGCTTATGCCGTCAAAAGGTCCAGGACCCCCAAGCCGGGGCCTTTTTTGACAAAGCTCTGTTTCCCCCCCAGCGAGTCATATGCCCCCCTTTTTGCCGAAAACGCATAAGTAGAGGCAAGAATCTTAGGTGTTTAACCACCAAACATGTCTAGTCACATGCAGCGAATCTGAGTTGAAATGGAGGCAACACTTGGCCAAAAAAGCCCGACCGACGCCCGGGGCCCCAACCAGTACACCCCTTCCCGCCTCCCCCTCCTCCGCCCCACCAACGTTTTCAGCTGCCCCTGTCTCTCAAGTCATGAACAGGGATCAGCCCCGCTTAGCCTCCAAACCCCGGCCCAGTACCACCAAGGGCCCCCTCCTACCCCTTTTCCCCCCACCAGTTTGATGACCGCACGGCGTACAGCGCCCGTTAGCAGCCAGTATTCTGTCTTCCAGGTTTGGGAGCAAGAAACCTTAACCCCCAAAACCATCACAAAGCCAAAACCTGAATTCGGCATTGCCGGCTTTTTGGGCCCTTGGAAAAGTTGCCATTCCGGGTGGACACAGATGGTTCCGCCCCCTCATGGCCCCGCCTGCCCCCAATATCAGATGGGCAGGCATTTCTTTGCCCGAAAAGCCCTCCCGCCCTGGCCAGACTGTACTAAAAAAACAAGCGCGTTGTCTGATCTGGGCCGGAAAAGTCCATCTGACCCCCGACACATGGACTAGTAAGCAGGCCAAGGCCGCTTATCTCGTGACAGCTCACTGGGGGAGCTGGGGGGATGTCTCGGGGGGACGGTGGGTCTCAGGCCGGGGCACGCTCTTTAAAACCGCAGGATGGTGCAGGGCTTTTCCCCCAAGGGCTTCTGGTGGATCACGTGCCCAGAAAACCAGGGCCCTGTTGAAATTTAAACGTCTTGGAGACCCTCCACCACAGGGCAGAGTGTGACGGCTTTTCGCAAAGAACCGAGCGTGGGTGGGTGACAAGAACCTTTTGCCAGCAAGGTGGTGTGCGATAAACGGGCGAAATCTGCTGGCCGCCCTTAAGATCGGTAGGGTGGAGCCACCCTTGCTGGCACATGTCTGAACCTTGTCGTCCAGAAATTTCTAAAGATACCCCGGGGGTTTGGATGCCTGTGAGGAAGGCTGATTTGGGTTCGCATTCCCCCCGTTTGCCATTTCGTCCCGCCTGGGTCGTTGCAGGTCAGCTCTCCTCCCCCTCAACCGTCTATTGTTTACGTGGCAACAATGGAATTCCCCCCTCCACATGCTCCCCATTGGGCAAACAGCGCAAAGCCATTACCATGAAATGACACATGGGCCCGACAACAGCGTGGGACCCGGGGTTTGACCACCAAGAGTGGAGGCAGGGGGAAAGAGCTCTGCACCCTCCTTGCCCCCTTTTTGAAAAAGCCACCAAAAGGTCATGCGGACAATCCCTTGTCGCATGACTTGTGGGAAAACTTGTTTTGAACGATCGTTGGACACCTGAAACAACAGGTCCCCCCAGGGCGGGGGAGGGAAAGGACAAGATGTGGGCACGGACCTTTTTTCTCCATCAAATCCACAAGGCCCAAATTTTCAATTTAATCGTTTTATTTGGCAGTGGTTCGGGGGCCAGGGGTGGCAAGGCGGCGCATCAGCTCTAGGGGGCACACTCAGGCAAGTCAGGGGGTGTGTTGAAGCTGTGCCGGGAAAAAGGGAGGGGGAGGATAGAGGATCCAGACCCCGAGTTACCGACGTCCCTGCCTTGGAAAGAGGTTGGGCGAAAATTTGGGCGGGGAGGAAGATAGGAAGATCAGTTTGCTATGCCCCCCGACCAAGCTTTTGGGGAAAAAAAGGCTCCCCTCTCAAAAAGATGCTTGGTGCTCCATTTCCTCCCCAAAAACCCGCATTAAAGGGCCCTCAAAATTAAAAACGTTCTGGTGGGCCCCCCTCCTGGATCCCCGGGACAAAAAAAAAACCAGCCTTTTTCCCTTCCCCCCACCCCAAAAAGAGAGTAAAAGCAGGGAAAGGAGACCTTTGGGTTGATCAACTGGGGACATTGTTTTTGTCGCTTCACTTCCTCAAATTCACGGTGGGGAAAAAAATCACGATGGACAGCAGTAAGTGCAAATACTGTCGGGCAGCAGCACAGGGAAGGTGGAAAGCCTAATGGGTGACCTCGGCAATCTTTTTTTCCACCTCACAAACGCATGCAAACAGGGCAACATCCAACACCCAGAGAAACCCCTTAAGATCAAAGGGGCAAACGACTTCTGCGTTAACACCGATGTTTTTTTATGTGTTCCCGGGCCCAATAGACTTCTGGTATCCAAAAGGACAATGGCCCCCGGGTCGCTCGCCACCCCTAGAGGTGTTGTCCTGGCCCCGCAGCCAGCGTCATATCGAGCGGCCTTCACACAGCCGGAGGATCATTTCAGACAAACGCATCCGGCTTTCCACAGAAATTTGGAGTTTGACTTTTTTCAAGATGAATTTAGGATGGGTCTCTGATGATTTGTGGCCACAATTGCCGAGGTCACCCATAGTTGCCCCATCTACTTACTTCCTCTTAAAAAGAAAGGCCTATGAAAAAAATTTTTTCTGGCTTTGCTGTGAGGGCCCGTAAAAGACAGAAAGGGTTTTTACAACACCGATTCCAATTTACTCCTTTATCTTTTGAAGTTTTTCGCATTGTCAAGGGTTTTGGGCATGTTGCTGTGAGATACAGCTTAATTTGGGCCTTTGGAACAGAAATGTTGTTTAAGTGGGATTTCTCCATCACAATTTTTAATAGGGCGAGAAGTCATATTTATAATTTTTTGGGGGCATGTTGCTGTGAGATACAGCAATAATCATGGTCCCCTTTGGGAAAAAAATGTGGCTTTTGAGTGGCATTTCCCACACAATTTTTTAACAGTGTCTGAAATCATTTTTTAAATTTTTGGGGCATTCTGCTTTGAAAAGCAGCAACACTACGGGTCCTATTCTAAAAAAAATTTTTTTCTAACGACATTTGTTCTTCACAATTGTCAAAAGTGGCTCAAGGGGCAGTTTGAATTTTTTTGGGGCATTTTGCTGTGACGCAGCGATAATACGGCCATTCTAAAAAAAAGTTGTTTCTAAAAGACATTTGTTTTTTCACAATTGTCAAAAAATGGGTCAAGGGTCATGTTTTTAATTTTTTGGGGGGTTTTGCGTGACATGCAGCTATACTCAGGTCCTATTATAAAAAAATGTTGTTTCTAACAGACTTTGTTCTTCCAAAGCAAAAATGGGGGCCAAAGGGCATGTTTTGAATTTTTGGGGGCATTTTGCTGTGGACAGCAGCTATAACAGGTCCTATAATAAAAAAAATTTTTTTTTTAACAGACATTTGTTCTTCCAATTGTCAAAAGGTCAAGGGTCATGCGTTGAATTTTTTGGGGGCATTTTGCTGTGACATGAGCTATACTACAGGGCCTATAATAAAAAAAAAAATTTTTTCAACAGACATTTGTTCTTCAAATTGTCAAGAGTGGGTCAAGGGTGATGGGGCGTCAGAAAAAAGGGAAAAGGTAGGGCACTGTTAATGGGCCATATTACAAAAGACTTGTTTTTGCAAGATCTTTAACATAGCTAGCAAACCCCGTGTAAGACAACCCCCTTTAATACAATTAAAAAAGAGAAAAAAAAGACAGGTGGGATTCCACCCATTTTAAAAAAAGTGTTTTCTAGAATTAAATACTAAAAAACTTGCATTAAAAATAGCTGGGAAAAAAATTCCCCTGAAATTTTACAAGTTTAGGTTATTCAGGGACTGGAGTATGGGGGCACGGGCAGGAACAAAAACAGAGACAATTTCTCCCGCACAATTTAGTAAATGGAAAAAGATCCAAAAAAAGGGCACCTGGGTGTAAAGGGGGCGTTAACCACCAGTATTTCCAAGTGAACTCAAATTTGGGCCCACCATACGGAGGCAAGCCTACCCAGGGCCCTTACTGTGACTGAGGGAAGGCTGGAGGTCTACTCACCTTCCCCCCTGCTTCACCCGTTTCGTTGCTGCTCATAGGGCATTTTTTTCCGGTAAATAGATGCAGACGTAGCCTGGGCCTCAACCCCCACCCCCTTAAGTCTGGCCCCGGCAACTGGACCCCGGTTAACGATGGCTGACGCAGCACTAGCTCTCACCGTTTGGGGGGAATCAGGGGGACTATAAATTTTCCTAAAAAAAAAAACAGATTTTGAAAAAGGTGATTTCTGTGAGGTTAAATATGTCAAAAAGGGTCAGGGCTGGACCAAATTTCACAATTTGAGGCTTAAAATTTTTTGGGGCTGGGGTCACTATGGGGGGGCATCATTTTTATCCCAGGGGGTTGTCCTAATCACTGAAAGGATTTGGGAAAAATGAAACCAATTTTAATTGATTGGCAATCACTTCAGAAGCCAGGAGGGCAAAAGTCTTCTAACTAAGAAGTTTTGGGGGGAATTTGGAATTTTTTTTTATTATGGGTGTCGGCTGAAAAAACACATTACAGGTAAAAAAAATCCTTTAAAAAAGCAGGGGGGGGGTGTATGTTTTTATGTTATCCACTTGAAAAAAAAAACAAAATGATAATAAGTAAAATTTTAAATAAAACTTCCTAAATAAATTTTGTAAACAAATTCAGTTACCAAAAAAAATACTAAGTACGTCACTGTACAAAATGCTAGTGCCCCTTTGTGACGGGGTCAAACAGGTTTAGGGTCATTCTGGGCCCAGGCGGTTAGTCATGTCCAGTGTAAAATAAAAGGTGGTTGAAAAACCCTTTTTCCGGCACTTTTTTTAAAAGGGGTGTCATCAGGTTTTGGGGTCATGCTGCGTTCGAGGACAGGGTGTCTATGTCCATGAAACAAATAGGGTTGAAAGACCCCCTATTTCCCTCACTTTTTAAATTTTGGGTCAGACAGGTTTAAAGGCCCTTCTGCGGGACAGGACGATATATTTTAAAATCCCCCTTTTAACTAAAATGGTGGTTCAAAGACTCCTTTTTCCGGCACTTTTGAATTTGGGGATCAGACAGGTTTAATGGTCATACTGCGGTTCAGGACAGGTATAGTCAATATCCAGTTCAACTAAAATGGTGGTTCAAAGACTCCTTTTCCTAGCACTTTTTAATCTGTGGGTCAGACTGGTTTAATGGTTTTACTGCGGTACAGGACAGATATAGTTAATGTCCAGTTCAACTAAAATGGTGTTTGAAAGACTCCTTTTTCCGGCACTTTTTAATATGGGGTCATGCAGGTTTGGGGCTCATGCTGCGTTCCAGGACAGGGATATTCAATGTCCAGTTCAAGTAAAATGATGGTTCAAATCATACTTCATTCTGGCACTTTTTAATTTGTGGGTCAGGAAGGTTTAAGGGTCATGCTGTGGTGTAAGACAGGGATAGTGAATGGTCTGTGATTTTTTTTCTGTGGATTTTATAACCTAAGTGTGTTGCCTAAGATGTAGCACGTATCCATTTGACTGTTGTGGATGTTAATTCCAGCTTCTCCAGCGCTCTTTGGGTGTAAGAATGAAGGTGTTGTTCCTCTCCCATAGACTTTAATGGTCATCGGCGATAATCTATTATCGACTATCGGATATCTTATTGATAATTGCCGATATCAACTATCGACCCGATGACGATAGTCAACGTAATCGCTCATCACTAGTCACCTGTGAATCCCTGGATGTCATGGGTTATTTTGCTTCGGTGTTGGATCAGTGCTGTATTCACTGTCATGTGATGGTGACCCGAGCTGGTGTCTGACCATTCTGTGGTCTCTATTTGGCAGTATTATAGATTATATCGGCCCTTGCATAGTGCCAGCGTATACTATGTCCCTGATTGTCAAAGTGAGTGCACACCTTTCCCTGACCCTGTGATTAGGGGCTTCACTTTTGCTTTATTGCTTGTGTTTATATTGTTGTTTATTTTAGAAAGTGGCGAGTTGCGTGCCCAGGGAAAACTTGAAAGCGGATATTGTATGTGCGCATGTGGGGGTTTGTGCCAGGGCTATTTTTTAGTTGTAAACCTATCCAGCAAATATAAAACTCTCACACAGCTCCATGGACAAAAAAGAAAAAAAGTTTTGACTATTACAATAGTAATAGAGATGCACTCTCGTGTGAGAAATTTTAGTGCACAGTCCCATATAAGACACAACTATGCAGTTCCATACACAACTGTTTTTATGAGAGCTGTGCAGTCCCATGCAAAACTCACCTGTACCGCACAGTCCCATGTTAAACACATCTGTACTGTGCAGTCCCATGTAAAACATAACTATACTGTGCAGTCCCATATAACACACAACTTTTCTGCGAAAGAGAGAATGTTCAGATCCCAAGTAAAACACAAAGAGAGAAATAGTATAGATTGTAGGAGAGCCATTTCACTGTCCTGTGCAATCCCATGTAAAACAGTCATAGGAATACCATCAGATTTTCAGCGGTTTCAGTATTTTAAATCCACCGAAAAATCCAATGGTATACCGTGCTGCATAGACAGCAATGATAAAAACCTGTGCTGAAATCCATACATCATTTTTTCCATCACATTTAAAATCCGGTGGAATATGCAACATGTTGCATATTCTGCGGAATTCCAGTGGAATTCCAGTGGAATCCAAAAACCAACTGCGGATTTTGCCCAAATCTGCGGAAAAAACCTTAAAACCAGGATTTTTTAAAAGTGATGTTTATGATTTATGAGTGCGAGGAGGGCCTTGTAAGAAGAAGCGTAATGAGGATGTGGTTTATAAAACAGGGTGGCAAACTTAGTGACAGCCCCAGGCAGTAAAATTTCTATATATGCCACTGTAATCACATTTTTCTATAACACGCCTTAAAGGGGTTGTCTCACTACAAATATCATACTTTAAATTATAGGTAGCATAAATGGAAGCAAGTTTGTCCTAGGATATCATTAGCAAAGTGCTATGGCTTAGTAGAACAGGTGACTTTTGTGTCTGTATAGCAACCGTGCAAGTGCCCAGGTCGGATTCTACCCACCTAATCTATCAGTGGCTGTTGGCCCTGCTGTATGATGTGTAGTCCCGCACAGGTCAATGTCAGGAGTGTGCACAGTGTGTTGATATTATGCTGGGATGGAGAGAGAGACACCTGATGCTGTGCTGGGATGGAGAGAGAGACACTTGATGCTGTGCTAGGACGGAGAGAGACACCTGATGCTGTGCTGGGCTGGAGAGAGAGAGACACCTGATGCTGTGCTGGGACGAGGAGAGAGAGACACCTGATGCTGTGCTGGGACGAGGAGAGAGAGACACCTGATGCTGTGCTGGGACGAGGAGAGAGAGAGACACTTGATGCTCTGCAGGGACGGAGAGAGAGAGAGACCTGATGCTGTGGTGGGATGGAGAGAGAAACACTTGATGCTGTGCTGGGACAAGAGACAGAGACACCTAATGCTGTGCAGGGATGAGAGAGAGACACCTGATGCTGTGCTGGGGCGAGAGAGAGACCTGATGCTGTGTTGGGGTGGAGAGAGACCTGATGCTGTGTTGGGATGGAGAGAGACCTGATGCTGTGCTGAGACAGAGAGAGACAACTAATGCTGTGCTGGGATGGAGAGAGACCTCATGCTGTGCTGGAACAGAGAGAGACACCTGATGCTGTGCTGGGAAGGAGTGAGAGAGAGACCTGATGCTGTGCTTGAACTCATAGAGAGACACCTGTTTCTGTGATGGGTTGGTGATAGAGACCTGATGCTGTGCTGAGACAGAGAGAGACACCAGATGCTGTGCTGGGTGGAGAGAGAGACACCTGATACTGTGCTGGGATGAGAAAGAGACACCTGATGCTGTGCTGAGATGAGAAAGAGAGAGAGAGAGAGAGACAACTGATGCTGTGCTGTGATGAAGAGTGAGACCCCTGATGCTGTGCAGAGGGGAGAGAGAAACCTGATGCTGTGCTGGGATGGAGAGAGAGACCCGATGCTGTGCTGGAGGGAGAGAGGAACACCTGATGCTGTGCTTGGGGGGAGAGAAATACCTGATGCTGTGCTGGGAAGGAGAGGCACCTGATGCTGTGTCAGGACGGAGAGAGAGATCTGGTGCTGTGCGGTGGGGGGGGGGGAGACCTGATGCTGTGCTGGGGGGAGATAGAGACCTGATGCTGTGCATCCCCACATGAGAGATGAACTCTTATGTGAGGAATTTTAGTACTCAGTCCCACGTAACATAATCTCCAAAAAATTGGGAATCTCGCAAGAGAACAAAGAGTGACTTTTGATCACTATATTTACTATTTTGCCATAGGCAAACTTAAACTCTATCAGTTCTTATCTATTAAAACTAAAACGTAACTTTTTTTTTATATCTAACTCTTAACCTTTACACACTTTTTAAAAACCTGATCTCTATCCTCATCATTTAACCCTTTTTGCTTCTGAAAGAGGGAATAATTTCCTTTCTATCACAAGTCTGGTGGAACCCCCCCTATTAACAGGAGAGCCTTATATCTATAGCAAAGTACTAGCTTCAGTAAGGGATCCCAAGCCAACTATTTGGGGGCAGTCGTTCCCTAATCTCATGGGACACAGAACAAATAAGGCCCCCTTGTACACCGTCTGCAGCAGGTGACACTTGGTTTTGACAGAGGTGAGAGATCACAATTTAAAAAGTCATGCCTGACCTCGCCGACATGTATTCGCCAGCTAACCTGGCTTTATCAAGGCTTAGAGGTCCGATCACATGTGGTCTGAGCTCACTTCTTTTTATATCAAAGTAGGTAAACACCCCATACAGGTGCTCACCAATTAGCCATCAGAGAATCCACATAAAGCCACCCCCTTCCCGCGTGCACACTCATAACATTTTCCTGCTAAAGCTGCCCCCATGCTCTCATGAGCCCAACAACCTTCAGTCAAATTCGCCATCTCCATAACAGGCTTGCCCCCCCATCTTACCCGTACTGCCCCTGCCAATGCACTGCACCAACAAACACCTCAGCCCTGACTGTGATGGGCCTTCCATCTCAATTCTCTCATATTATTGCAACTGCGTGGCCTCACTAGAATGAACTAAGCAGATTTGGTATCACATTACACAGCACACTGCCATCTTTTTCAATTCCCCTAAACCCTTCTTTCAATATCTTAATTGCATATTTTATTTGGGGAAAATAAACTCACTGTACAATGACCATTGTCATATTATCTTCCCATAAAGCTCTTCTCCTATGTATGTAATATGCATATTCATTTCCAATAGAGTGCAGGTCCCTTAAATACATGTTACTCATTGTATAGTATTGTTTCAAGACTATATTCATAAACTACTTCTCTTTCACATGTAATATTCATATTCATTTTAATAAGACTGTAGGCTCTATGGCTAGCTCTCCCTCCCTCCCACAGTCTGACCTCACAAGTTCCCCATTGAAGATTCTCTCCTACGGCTCACAGCTAGCCATTCAATCCACCATATCACAATGGGAGCATGTAAGAACTCCAGTATCTCAAATGCCACCGCAACCCACTGCATCGCCCCGCACTAGACCAGCGCCGCAAGCAGGAAACAATAAATCTCTAGATACTTGAGTACATTCATGACTAGTCACTATCAAAAGCAATATACATGCATCCCTAATTTGTTAAATTTAAAAACCGTGGCCTCAGTGATGAATATCTTTCATCATTACAGGACCCAGGGGCAAATGAGGAAAAACGTAGAGGCAAAAGGGGGAGAGGAGAGGGGAGGGGGGAAGGGGCGCGAGGGAGATGGAAGGGAGGGAAAAAAAAAAACAAACAAAAAAACACATATATGAACTCTGATGCTTCCATAGTCATATATTCAACTGTGCTATATCCACTTGACCGTACTTAATCACATATATCATGTTTCTTCAAAAATTATTATATAGGGAATCAGCAAGATCAAATAAATGCCGAAAATGAAAAGCCTTCGTTTAGGCCTTTAGGTGTCAATGTATTGAGGGCTGTGTATCCATCTTGCCTCTTCCTGCAACAAAACTGCATCCAAATTGCCCTTTCTTTCCCCTAGCTTTTTCACACATATGCCCCAAAATTTTAGCACCTCTATTTCGCCATTATGTACTTCCAAAATGTGTCTTTTAATAGTACTCAGATGTTTCGAGATTCGACGACGAAACTCCTGTATGGTTTTTCCACATAGATCTTGGGGCAGGTACAATAGCCCCATAAACCCCCCCTCTGGTTTACAATTGATGAATTGTCTTATCTCAAATCTTCTCTTATCAATGGGGTTAAAAAAAATCTTTAGTTTTCCATATGAATGGACAGGAATGAACAGTTCCACAGGGATATGGGCCTACCACGGAGACTGCAACCATGTTTTTTTGCCATCTCCCTCAAAATGACTATGTAAAAAAATTCATCCCTAAGATTTCTTCCTCTTCTATAAGTGACACTAGGGTATTTAGAAATCCACCTAGAGAATACTGGATCTGCCTTCAGAATGTGCCCAAAGTCTTCTAAGTATAGCTCTCATTTTATTAGCTCTATCATCAAGGTACATATACAACGAATTAAATCGTTTTTTCTTTCTTTTTTTACTGATTAATAAATGTCCTGTCACTGGTCAAAGCCCTATTAAACGCCTTCCTCAAACATTTTTGATAACCCCTTGCCTGAAAACGTCATTTAACTTTATACATTCTTCATTGAAATCCTCTAATGGAGAACAATTTCTACGAGCCCTAAGAAATTGGCCTATGGGAATCCCCTTTTTTTGTGAAGGTGGATGCCAACTAGAGAAATGTAACAAACTATTGTTTAATAGATAGAGAACTGATAGAGTTTAAGTTTGCCTATGGCAAAATAGTAAATACAGTCCCACGTAAAACACAACTATGCAGTTCCATACACAACTGTGTTTATGAGAGTTGTGCAGTCCCATGCAAAACACACCTGTACCGCACAGTCCCATGTGAAAACACACCTGTACTGTGCAGTCCCATGTAAAACATAACTGTACTGTGCAGAACCATATAACACACAACTTTTCTGCGAAAGAGAGAATGTTCAGATCCCAAGTAAAACACAAAGAGAGAAATAATATAGTTTTGTAGGAGAGCTATTTCACTGTCCTGTGCAGTCCCATGTAAAACAGTCATAGGAATACCATCAGATTCTCAGCGGTTTCAGTATTTTAAATCCACTGAAAATCCGATGGTATACTGTGCTGCATAGACAGCAATGATAAAAACCCGTGCTGAAATCCATATATCATTTTTACCATCACGTTTAAAATCCGGTGGAATATCAACATGTTGCCTATTCTGCAGAATTCCAGTGGATTGTATTCAGATTCCTGTATATTCAACTGTAGAGGCTGATAGCAAATCCAAAAACCAACTGCGGATTTTGCCCAAATCTGTGGAAAAAAAACGCGGTCCAGCAATGTCAAAATGCCATCGTATTTTGCACGGCATTTTGCCATTTGCTGTGTGCAAACAGCCTTAGTCTCGAACTGCTGAGAACCTCTCCCTTCACCCAGGGCACACAGACTGAATCATAAGGAGGGAGCACCCGGTGGGGGGTGTGTCTGCAGAGTGGAGATACTCCCTGCTGGGAAGAGAAACATGCCCCTCCATTTCACAAGCTCTGCTTTGCAACCAGCACAAAAGGTTGCCAAATGTTGTAGCGAGACAATCCCTTTAAGTTGGCAAAATTATACTTAATGTCAGCCATTGCTACCTCAAAAAATAAATTTCATTAGTGTTCAATTAGCACCACATGACCCCCCCCCCCAATGTTACATTGAAATTTATCAAAAAGTGTATCATAAATGTAAAATACAACTTTAATAATATCCTTAATTGTTGCATTGTAACACAAAGGAACAATATACAGTTGTTATAAAAAGATGAAAATAGCTAAGAATAACCACTGGAAGGTATACAAATGGTGGTATATAATACCAAAAGGTTGAGAGGTCTATCCCTATAGTACACTAAATGGGATACACTGACCCTATGTAACCTAATCACAGGGTTACTGTCCCAAAAAGGAGGACCCTGCCCAGAACTTAACCATATTGTATCTCACCCTTTTTGATCCTATTGATAATGTTTAATCCCAACATATTCTGATCCTCCTCAATTAAACAGGATCTCATCAGGATATTTGTTAGGGGTATGGTGCAATTTAATACCTAACAGCACACTATTAATAGAATCACATAACTTTCCAAAGGATATAAAATATGCCGTGAAAGATAAATACAACCTTTCAAGCCAATTAAAGTCATATGGTGAACTAACAGTGTTTATATATTAAGCTTTAACCACTTGTTGTATTTACCTTTCATTGTATATTATATATCGTAGTGGACTGATGTAGTGGATCCTCTGGGTCACCATGAGAAATGAATATTAACAACGTCAGAGAGCGGAGTCTAAGGAACCCCCTGTATTCATCAGGGCCCACCGCAAGGCCGGATGGACTTTGCTATGGGGGATTCTCAGGTAGCTTGCTGTGACAGCAAAGATACAGACTGGAGACTTGGTCAGTGGACAGGTGATAAGGTCAAGGTAGACAACAAACAGAACATGGTCAGGTCACTCACAGTAAGGTCGGGGCTGGTGGCAGGCAAAGAATAGTCAGGAACATAGCATGGGTCAAATCTAGGAATCACAATCAGAATAACTCTAAGGCTCGAGGGAAGACACACAAACACAGTTCTGAGGTGATTATGTTGGTTCCCTGATATTTTGTATTTTTTGTCAATGATTTCTTCGCAGAAGGGGAAATGACCTAATATAGGGACCAGCGTCCACTAATTTAAATCCACAAGAGTCAGAATACATGCTCCCTAGGAAGCCGGTACACACTCGATTATAAATGTGCTTCTAGTTATTAAATTACAGCATGCCCCTCAAAAATCACTTGATGAGATTCTGTTTAAATGTGATGGAATCGAAACATGATGGGATTAAACATTATCTATATGGTTAAATAGGGTGAGTTAGAAGAGGGTGAGGTTCTGGACAGGGTCGCCCTTTTCTTGGAAGTTAACCTATGGTTAGGCTGCATACGGTCAGGCTGCATAGGGTTTGCATAGGGTCAGCATAGCCTATTTAGGGTTGTGTAGAGGTAGACTTCTCAAAGTTTTCATATCACATATACCCATTTTTATACCTTCCATTGGTTATAGTTAGTAATTTTCATCTTTTTATAACAACTGTAGGTTTTTTATGTGTATTAGTAGTAGTTGCTACCCATAAAATGCTATCAAGGTATTTCACGTTAGCAGGGGCACCATCAGAAATTTCAGGGCCCCATACAGCTGAAGCGTCTGGGCCCCCCCCCCTTATCAACTCCGCCCGACCCCCCTCACCAGTCACCCAACCCCAGACAAAAGAAAAAAAAATGCAATTGCACCATTGTTTTGGGATTTTACAGTTTATCAATATTGTGCGGGTCAGTAGGTATACAAGGCCAGCAAACACCGCCACATTATCACCACGTGTCAGCACTACTATGTTACTGACCAAACTAGTATATACAGACCCATATTAGAAATAACAACAATATACTAAGACCATATAATACCGCCACATATCAGTACCATAACAATACTGTATAACGCCATACTATTACTGAGTGTAATTAATTACAATAAGAACAATATAACTGCCAAACAGTGAACATATAGTGTAAGATACAGGTGTACACAGGTGCTGCACACACAGAGCAGTTACATTTAGTGACTCACAGAAGACGTCTTTTCTGATCGGAGTCGTTCACTTTCCCTTTTTCTTCTCCATCCGACCGACGGCCATCTGACTGGCCTGGTGCGACTGTCTCTGCAGAATTACGTCCCTTAAGTTGGGGACCCACACGGTGGAGGATGGGGGGAACTAATGGGCCCACCCAGCAGGAGGGGAAAGAACTTGGTGGGGGTTCCACACAGTGGGCCACGGAGGGGAGGGGACGCTGGGCAGGGGATGGCATCAGGGGGCCACAGTGGCTTCATTGTGGCAGGGGGGAATGCAGAGGGCTCCCAGGGGCTTCGTGATGGCAGGGGGGTTGGGGGCCCAGGGGCTTTGATGCTGCATGTGGGCAGCTCAGTGGGGCCCCTGGGGCTTTGATGCAGCGGTGGGAGGCTCAGTGGGGCCCAGGGGCTTTGATGCTGCGGTGGGCGGCTCAGTGGGGCCCCAGGGGCTTTGATACTGTGGTGGGCGGCTCAGTGTGGGCCCCAGGGGCTTTTGGTTGCAAGCTTGGGGAGGTCAGTGGGGGCCCCAGGGCTTTGATGCTGCGGTGGGCGGCTCAGTGGGGCCCCAGGGCGTTGATGCTGCGGTGGGCGGCTCAGTGGGGCCCCAGGGCTTTGATGCTGCGGTGGGCGGCTATATGGGGCCCCAGGGGCTTTGATGCTGCGGTGGGCGGCTCAGTTAGGCCCCAGGCGCTTTGGTGCAGTGTGTGTGTGCAGGGGGGGGGTTTGGTGGGGAGCCCACAGTCTCATACCATTTGGGGGGAGGGAAGCTGTGCTCCGAGTCCCTGCAGTGTCTGTCACTTACTTCTCCTGTAGTCCGTGAAGGGAGTCGGCCCCTCCCGCTCTCTCTCTCTCTCTCTCTGTGGGCGGGGCTTTGGTGATTCAAATGATCAGGCGTCCCGCCCACAGGCAGAGGGAGAGCGGGAGGGGCCGACTCCGTTCACAGACTGCAGGAGAAGTAAGTGACAGACGCTGCAGGGACTTGGAGCACGGCCGCCCCCTCTCCTCACACTCTGAGCCGCACGGGCCCTGCGGCCGGTCAGCAGTGCCGCGGGGCCCGCTCAGGCTGGCTATTTTGTGAAACGAAGGCCTGCTTGCTGCGGGCCCCCTTGTTTCACCGGGCCCCATACACCTGTAGCCCCTGTACCCCCTGTATGGCGGGCCTGCACGTTAGTGACTATATGAGAGCCAGAAGAGTACCTACACAAGAGTCTGACTTTTACTATGGTATAGTATTGGACCTCCACTGAAGTCAAACCCGATTGAGCATCTGTTGCATCACTTTGATCATCTTGTTTGCTCTATGGATCTTCCCACACATATTCTTTAGCAGCTGTCACCATAGCTCTAGATACCTGTGACAACATACTAGAACCTTATCAAGTCACCTCAAGCCTATCTAGCTGCTGTCCATGCTGCACACGGTAGGTACTCTGGGTATAAGCTGGTGGACATAGTGACGTGTAGATATATATATATGTATATATATATATATATAATATATATATATATATATATATATATAAATTATATTATATATATATATATATATATATAATTTTTTTTATTTATTATCATTATTTTTTTTTTATAGATGTAACCACCAAATGGATTCTACACCAAAGCTGTGTTGGGCAGGGAGGGCACCAATTAACCCCATTCTATAGGGCTTGCATGTGACATTCCACAGCAGAAATTTAAGGGTGGCACCTCAAATTGCTGATGGGAAAGTCTGTTGTGTAAACATGTCCTGAAGCATAAAGTTGATTTAAGAAGACAATCCTAAAAGGATGTCATCCTAGTGAGCAGCTGATTACTAGGTCTTTAGCTTCCAAATTCTGTACATATGTAACAAGGCTAAACTTGACAGATTATGAACCATGATATCACCTGTAATATCATGTTCAAGCTAAACTCTGCTATTCTTTCATACTGTAACCTGGACTGAAAAAATATAGGCTGCTATAGACAGAAAGACAGAATTTATGCACATCAGTCCAAGTATGTTTATTATGAGATGTGGATAAAACAGTTACTCCCAGAGTATGAAAAATAATAGTGACTCAACTTTGTCTAACAAAACGTTATCTTTTCAATGTGTAAAATATCAATGGTATTTGTTTGCTGAATGACTAATTTCCATATCCCTAGATGTGGTATATTAATAACAGGATTTCCAAAAGATGCTGTACTTACCAGTCAGGCAAAACTAAATATTACAGTTTAAACAAATAATAAACCTGGATGAGCCCAATTACACTGCTGAATTTAGACTGTAATGCATCAGCCTCTTTATTATGTAGTTATGCATGTATTTAAAATATTAAATTCTGTTTTTCAGCTGTCTTTCCTCATTTTTCTTAGAATTATCACTCTGATTGAATTTAAGATCTTTCTCCATTCTTGGATACTTTATTTTTCTAGTCAATCTGAATATTTTAAAGTTCTTTATAAGATATAGTGCATTGAAACAGACATATCACATCAGTTCTGACCTACTGAAGGTTACTGAAAAGTTTGAGAATAACAAGTCGATGTTTTCAGCAAAGATGTCACTGGTCTAATAGGATGTTGTGGGACACAGATGTGATATGTGATCCTGTATCTATTAAGAAAATACTTGTGATTGATTTTGAAAGGTTCTTAAACTGTGTCACTAGATGGATAGTCACTACTCAGATAGAGTCACAATTCCAAGGAGCATTGAAGATTGGCAGCTCAGTGTAAATAACTAGATTTTGCTGGTCTTTAGAGTGTCTGCAAGCAGTGGAATATTATATTTGAGGCACATTGTGGCACACTATTTGTTGAAGTAAAATTCATTTAAAGTTAACACCAAGGCTGCTGTTACACCATTTTTTTTTTTTATTTTAATTGCATATTTTTGTGGAGATTTTTGCAGCAATTTTTACCGGTGTTATTTTTTGGCTAAAATGCTGCAGCTAGATGTTAGCTGGAATTCGGTCAGGAAATTGTGGGGCTTTTCTTTCACAGCCTGCCATTGTAATACCAAATTACAGCATCAAGGGTTAATAGTTGGGTATGTGTATGGGGGTTGAATATTCAGAAAAAATGAGTGGAAGAATTGACATCTATACTGCAGCAGCAGTCAATTGCAGCTCCTTTTGTTTGTCCGCAAAGTGTTACAGCATGTGCTGAGGACCCTACAGTGGTATAAAGATTTCAGTACGAGTGGGATTGGAAATTTAAGGCTTACATATGCTAAATGTATGTGGTTTCTCTGGTGTAAAGCAGGAATAGGGTCACTCTGAAACCTTACCAGTGTGGTTTCGGAATATTGTATGTACTTGGATGGTTTTAGGTGTAAGGGCATAATATCTGTTCTTTACTGTGAATTGTCTGTGATAAGTCATACTATGGGTGACATGCAGGGGCGTAACTAGAAATGGCTGGGCCCCATAGCAAACTTTTCAATGGGGCCCCCCCATGAAAAAAAAAAATAACATATCACCTGTACTCTTGTAATTCTTTGTTCACATATGTATTAAAAGTTCAGTTCGGAATCTCTGTTGCAGCAAACTGTGCTGTTTCTCCATCTGAACGACAAACACCACTGCAGAAACTTGACAGACCCATTGTAATTAATGGGGTCTATCAGGCACAGTGGGTGTCCATTGTGAAACGGATCCTTAGGCATCCATTTTCACCTTTAAGTTTGTTGGAGGTTTCGAATGGAGCCCTCTGACACAGATGTAAACCAAGCTTATCAGAATTATTGGCTTTTGGAGACTCAACCCTTCCAATATATTACATAAATTTTTATTCTACTATGTATTGATACGTATGTGGCATAACTTTATAGCTGTGCATGTAACCATTTTAATGGGCTGTCAATCTTAAAATAAAAAAAATATTAGGTTCACCTTTGCATTTATGGCCGTTCCAGCGCTGAAGCTGTTGGCAGTGTTCCCTGGTCTGTGTTTACTTCCTTTACTGCATTTGCCACACAACCTCTGCAACTAATTGATGGCTTCAGAGGTTATGTGAAATTATTGCTCACGTGCCATTCACTTAATAGTGTTGAAAATAAGAGAATGGCAAGTAGCCACTGAAACCACTAATTGGCTGCAACAGTCATGAGGCAAATACAGAAAAGTGGTGACAAACCAGAGGACATTGGCGCTGCAGCGGCAGTGAGTGCAAAAGTGAGTATAACTTATTTTTTATTTTAAACATTTCTGGTCTATTATTATTTCAGATAGACAACCATTTTAAAGCCTGTTGTATTATTTTACATGTTTATATGAAGAACTTTATGTAGAAATTCAGTCACCCAAGCCCTTTTCTTCACCCATGCATCTATCCATTGCCATTCACTATAGTTATACAGGTATACACAGGTTTATGTATATACTCAGCTGCATATGCCTGCCCCCACACAACTGCACACATGCCCATGTACATACAAACACACACACACAACACCTATCTCGCTCGCCAGGTCCTCTGTAAAGTCGGCAACTTCTGTGTCCCCCTCCCCGAGCAGGGGGGAGAGTGAGAGCTCAGCACAGTCATCCTGCAGGCAGCAGAGGAAGAGGGCTGAGAGTTCCTTGTGCAGACAGAGAGTGGGAGCAGGGGGGCTGACAGAAGACTGCTAGACTAAGGAGGAGAGTCTGCAGGACCAGGGGGACTTCTGATCGGCTCTTGCTGGACAGCCTTCTTTTGCTGAAACAGATACAGGACAGGACACTGAGCACAAGCAGAAGTGGCTGCTTATGTGCTTAATAGGTTAGTGAGCTGTATGAGCAGTAAGCTCACTGCAGGCCTCCTTCCTCCTGTTCTGTCCCGACTTCTTCACTTCAGCGTCTTTACAGGAGGTGTGGGGGAGGGGGGTGGAGGGGACGTAGTGAGCAGAAGAGAAGTCAGTGATAAATCTCCCCCACCTGCTCTGCCCCTGTTCTGTCCGTACTCACATTGAGTGATGACAGGCAGCATCATGTCACAGGGCCAAGGGACGGAACTACGAAATTGCAGCTGCTACGGCCCCGGACCTCCTAAGGACCTGGGCCCCGTAGCAGCTGCTTTGTCTGCTACCCCGGTAGTTCTGCTCCTGGCGACATGTATGAACAGGACTGCGCCAGATATCTGGAGTCTTTTCAGCTCGACATCTAGCGCAGCCCTGTTCGCTTCACTCAAATCCCTCCCGTATGCCATTTTAAGGCGTATTCCAAAGCGCCAGCAGCACTTTGTAATGCGCCTGATTTGGGGGGGGGGCGTGCGGGAGACGGGGCGAACTAGAAACGTAGCGATTTATAGCTTTACTATGGCATTTCTAGGAGCCTTTTTGCTGGAACAGGTAAACCACTTTCAAAGTGGTATACCTGAGCCAGAACTGTCATCCTAGCACTAGAATGCACCATATGTATGACTGCTGTTCAAAAATTAGACCATGTTCATAAATGAGGCGCATTCTAAGCTTTTATTATGCGCATGAAATTTGGGTTACCCCAAATTTTATACATGCCACCCCATTGTTTTTT